>APFE031430391.1:62909-79890 GCA_000404065.3 Pinus taeda | reverse complement strand
TTTGGGTTCAAAAATCTATAGACAAGTTTCAATTCACAATCATAAGAAACATCCATATCAACAAGTGAATTAGAGTCATTCTACATCACCTCTATTTTGCCAAGTTTGAATTTCTAGTTTCTGTCTTCCCTCATCAGAGATGAACACTTTCCAAAGTGTCTTTGTCAAGCCATTTGGGGGACCTTTCTCAGATGGTCTAGGCTACTCCGTTGATTGAGTTGGGACTGAATCAAGATTGAGTCTCCCAATTCTATCAATTACATCACTTAAATCATCATCAGTTGTTGGAGTTTCATGCAGGGGAGAGTGTTCTTCAGAAGAAGATTCCACATGTTGATCTAGTATAGGAATCCCGCCTTCAAGGTGTGGAATCTGATTATCAAATTCTTGAAATTATTTTGCTTTTGCGAATCTATCCAAGTGATCAAGTTGCCGCTCAACAACATTGCTAGTTTTGGATGATTCAAGAAAAATTACATCTCTAGATACAACAAACTTTTTATTTGCTTCATCATAGAAACGGTATGCTTTGGAGGTGTTTGGATACCCTAGGAAGATACACTTACTACTTCTAGCACCAAGTTTGTATCTATGTACCTTTGGTATCAAGGCATAACAGGTGGAACCAAAGACCCTGAGATGCTTTACCGAAGGAACATGTCCATACCACATTTCATAAGGAGTCTTGTTTCTAATAGCATTAGATGGACATCTATTGTTTATATATGCAACACATAAAACAACATCAACCCAAAAGATTATCTTTACATTTTTGAAGAAGAGAATGGATCTTACCATATTTAAGATTGTCCTATTCATTCTTCCAGCTACACCATTCTGTTGGGGATTATAAGGCACAGTTGTTTGATGTTTGATCCCATGTTGGCGAAGATAGTTTTAAAATTCATTTGATGTGTATTCTTTTCCATTATCATTGCGAATAGACCCAATATGAGATTATGCATCATTTTCAATCCATTTATGAAAATTCTTGAATGTTTGAAAAGCATCAGATTTGTTCTTCAATAAATAAACCCAACACATTCTGGTGTAGTCATCAATAAATGTCATCATATATTTATTTCCTTTTGCAGAAGGAATATGCATTGGACCACATAAATATGAATGAATGAGTTCAAGTTTTCTAAGTGCTCTTGAATGTGAATCATGAAAAGACTGTTTGCTATGCTTTCCTAGGATGCAAGCATCACTTTGCTTAAGTTTCCTAGGAATTGTAGGCAAACCATTAACTCCATTTTTCTTCAACAAGCGGAGACTATCATAGTACAAATGTCCAATTCTAGCATTCCATAATAAACTTGATGGAAGTGTACTTCTTCATGATGAGAATTGTATGAGAAATGTTGTGCACGAGCAGAGGTTCCTTGCAACTTGAGAAGCCTTTCTTCTTATATTCCCCTCATGAAAAGTGAGTGGTAAGATG
The DNA here is from genome assembly GCA_000404065.3 of Pinus taeda. Taxonomy (NCBI): domain Eukaryota; kingdom Viridiplantae; phylum Streptophyta; class Pinopsida; order Pinales; family Pinaceae; genus Pinus; species Pinus taeda. The sequence goes on along the minus strand of APFE031430391.1, from coordinate 78,446 downwards.
CTTTTCTTACCTCAAGCTTGCCATCAAACATATAGATGGAGTGACCTTGCTGGTGGATGTGGACCAAGGACAACAAGTTTCTCTTGAGCTATGGGAGATATAGAACATGATGCAGAAGAAAGTCTAGAAGACCAGGCAGTTTAAGCCTGATTGTGCCAAGCCCTGATGGCTTGATTTTTTATTGGTCTGAAAAGTATACTACTCCATCAAAATTTCCAGTAAATTCTTCAAAAAAATATTTTGTATGAGTCATGTGGCAGGGTGCTCCTGAATCAAGCAACCAATCATTTTTCCTTTTTACCTTTATGTTGGTTTCTTTTCTGCTCAATTCTGTCCCATGGTAGCTTGCATGTTGTTATAGCTCTGATACCACTTGTTATAGACCTGATCCAAAACGATAAGATAATAGAAATAAAGCCAAGAATAATAAGATCTGAATATAGAAATTCTTCACTTTATGAATCAAACCCTTAAGGTAGGGCAACACCATACATTCACTCCTTAAGGAAGGAGAACACTCCACAAGCCATATACCTGTTCATACAATATTCCTTGACATCTCCCAATGTGGAGTCTCTAGCCTCTATATAGGCCTCATACATACAATACCATGGATTACCATGGTTCCCTCAATACCATCTATCTAATATCATGGGCCCATTACATTATTACTAACTATATGTGGTCCCTTAAATGATACAGGTTAACCACCTTATTTATTACTATGACCCATCCCATTATTACATTATTCCCTTGGGTACCTCCCTTTGTACCCCATATTATCCCCCCTAGGTATATAACACATGTGGAGGCATCATGTGATCCATTTCTTTTGCAGCGAATGCAATGCAAATCTACCTTTTCTCCTTGAGAATGTCATCCCCCCCTGCCTCTGAAATATCTTCCTCTTCCTTTTCGACCACCTCTTCCTCATGAAGAATCTTGAGTAGGATGCTTTTCTTCGTGAGCAAGGCACACAACCTCTTCAGAAGATTCAGGGGCTTTCTTCTTTCCAAAAGCTTTCTCTCTTTCAGCAAACTTTTTCACAAGAGAGTCAAAGGTGATATCTTTGAGATTTCCATTTGCTTGCAATGACTCAAGATAATTGGAGTAAGTAGGATAAAGTGCCTTGAGAAAAACGATAAGAGGAATATCCAATTCAACCTTAGTGGATTTGATATCATGCATTATAGACTTTACTTCAGATGCAAGAGCAAGAGGATCATTATTTTGCAGTTCAAGAGTGAAGAGTTTAATCATGAGTTGAACAAATTCAAGTGCAGAATGTGAGTCATAGAGTTCTTTAAGATTTTGTAAGGCCTCAAAGGCAGTTGAATACGACGAAATATGGCGACTCAACTCTTCATTTACAGATGCTGCGATTAATGCATAAGCTTTGCTGTTCTTGTTTTCTCAAATGACGAGCTCTTTGTCTAAGGTAGGTTGTACTGGTTCATTGTCTCCGTCTCCGACACACACTCCTTTCCACAACTCATTGAAAATAAGGGTGTGTTTTATCATCTAGGACCATTCATGATAGTTCTCCTTGCCAGTGAGAACTATTCCAACCATGGATATGATTGAATTCATTCTGTAAAAAAAAACTTCTGCTAATAGAAAAATACTTCTGCCAATAAGTAAAATTGTACTTTTGGTGGTAATTTTTTTTTTTACATTTCAAAAGGGCATTCTCTCCATGTTCTGTCTTTGTCTTTAATGAAAATATAAAACATAGATCAGCTAGGAATTCTCAAAATATTTCAAATCTCTTCCTCATATACCAATATGGACACCAATACCTCACACTACACCTTTATGCAACATATTTACCTCACCTCATTGTTTATGCAAGAACTAAATGAAAGGCTCCAACATATATCTTCCATATACCCCAATGGTAATTTTATATAATATAATATATGCCCATTAAAAGCTCAATGAATTCATGTGCCTTTATGGTATATGGAAAAGCATCACATACCATGTCCATAATTTTCAACATTGAACCCAAGCAAAGTTTGAATGAAACACGCTCATTGGTCAACATGACAACGCAACACCACAAGATTGCACCAACACTACATTACACTGCACCATGGTTCCGCCACACTTCGCTCAACGTGTATGCCAAAACTTCTGCATCAACCCTTTCACGTGCAAAAGCTTTGATTCACAGGCAAGTTATCAAGCTATGAAGCACGCAGGTTATCAAGCTATGAAGCACGCAGGTTATCAAGCACGCAGGATTACGGTTCCATCTCGAGTAGTTCCCTTGTACACAGTGCCAAATCTTCCCTCACTACGTTTGTTCTTACCATGAAAATTTTTTGTTGCAGCTACCAATGTTTTCATTTCAAACACTGTGAAAACATTGGACAGGCTAGGAATCGGTTGCGGATTTTCTCCAACTCATGAGTCTTCACAGGCAAAAAGAAATGATAGCATGTCACTGCGTGGAGTAGCGTTCAGGTTACTACATGGAGCAGCATTCAGGTCACTGCGTGGAGCAACGTTTAGGTCACCAACGTTTATGAACAATGCTTTATATGGACATCAGTTTTGAATGGAGAGACATCTCTTTGTATGGACAATGCTTTTGAATGGACAACAATTTTGAATGGAGAGACAACGCTTTGTATGGACAATGGTTTTGAATGGAGAGTAGAGGAGTAGAGGAGCAGAGTAGGGAGTTACAAAGGGCATAAAAGCTAAAAAAATGGAGCTGGCTCTGATACCATGTCAGGCCAGGCAGTAACTCCTCAAGGCAAAAATGATTCGTGTTTATTCCTTCAGGTAGGTCTTCATTAAATAGATGAGGGAGAGACTGTTCAATTCATCTCCCGATGACTGTTCATATTACTTATTTATCTATTTACATTATATTCATCCAATCATGAGGATTAGGTGTCAACGGATAACATGAATGACAGTCATCAAAGACAAAATAATGATCAGTTGATTTGATTAAAACATCGGATTCCTAGTTTGTAATAAACTAAGATAGATCAATTTGAATAGTTTTGTGAATTCTCTAAAGAATCGAACCAAATTCCTCACAAGCCAAATGTGACAAATTGTTTTCATGTAACTAGTGACAAACTGTGGAAGCATCATAATCATGAAAATAATTTAAAAGGGACGCAAGCAAAACAAATGCATGAGACCAATCAAGACATGTTGAATGGAGAAGAACTTGATTTATGAAATGACTCGTGCATTCATTATCACTTAAGAGGATTTTAGGTGTGATGCAGCGGAAGATTTGCAATATAACATTCACAAGAGAAACTGGGAGCCGACTACTAAGAGATGAATCTAATAGGCATGATGCCTTCATCCAAAGATAGTCTTTGAAATGATTAACTTCACAATTCCATGACTCTATGAGAGATACACATTCCAAACCCAAGTTTGATGCGAGAGATTTGAATGAAGATGAATAAACTGAAAAAGACCTTTGCATCTGGTCAAAAGTAAAATCTTTAAAATTTCAAAGATCATACCCAAAATACCAAAGATTTTTCAAAAAGAAATTTACATCCAGTTAAATCATGTAGAGAGAAGGGTTGTGCGAGTGAAACCTTATCTGGCTTAGTTTGGGGGACTTACCAGAGTCGTGAGATCCTGACATAACCATCAATGGAAGTTGAAGTGCCTCAACTCCCTCACAGGTCCTAAAACTTTCTAGAATTATAAAATCTCATTTTGAAGATTGTACCATATCATGCATGGTGTGAGGATAATTGCTACCACTGATTTCAATAAAACCACTGCTCACTGGATGGCAACCATCTTTGTCACTGGTTGGCAAGATTCTTCAACTTCAACAACCAGATAACTCAAGTCGAAAGGTTCTTCTGATCATAAATTCAAAGATAAATAATCGAGGAAATTTCATGAGCAAGCTAATTTGAAGAGTTGCCTTCATGCAAGTGAGGAAATGATGAGGGTTGGGAAGAGAAATCAAAGATTTGGTTGTTTTCATTTGCATCATGGATAATCTTAACAACTTGTGCCAATTGGGAGGTTAACTCATAGGATGATGGACTTGAAGAAATTGGAGTACACCCATCGCAAGTAGATGCATCACAAACAATAGAGCACAAGGGATAGTGAGATGAAGAGGAAGTTTCAATAAGCACATATTCTTTGACTAAATAAGCCTTCTAGATCCATAACAAAATATTCATGAGAAACCAAAAGATCAGTTGATGCACCTAGGCATTCATGATCACATACATCAATAAATTCATCATCATTATAATAATTGTGGCCCAAGGCTACAGATTGATTGAAAGAATTAATTACATTTGATTCACTACCAAGAATAGCAAATTGAAAATCATCCAAGAATGGAAGCGCATCATTTGCGCATGGAGGATTTTTGAGGATAGAATAAATATTGAAAGCGTCTTCACCTTCCTGCTCCTTTGCCTGTGTAAAGTGACTACCTTGTATCTGATCGCAATTTGAACCAGCAATGCAAAAATTAAGAGAGTGTGAAAGAATAAATAGTGGAGCGAATTGATCGGGCATATCACAATACAAAGAGTCATGGCATGTAGATGATAGAGGATCACGAAAATCTAGATCAGATTGGAGGCTAGAGTTATGGATGATAACATCATGTTGCGAAATGGGTAAGTTAGCCTTCCCCATATGCTTCATGAGCCATTCTGGGATTTCCTCCATTGAATATGAGTCATGAGAAATGGAAGAATAATGAAAAGGTGGATTAAGAATTTTATTTTCATATTTCCCAACTTCACAACCACCGCAAGGAGGCACCCACATCGAGACCGAAAAAGGAGGAGGACAAGGAACAAAAGGAATAATAGGTTCCTCCTCTGAAATTAGAGGTGTCTCATGACTCACAAGAGTTGTGTAAGTAGGAAAATAAGGGGGTTCAAGTTCACCATGTAAAGAGATAAGGACCAGGCACTCAAACTCTTGCATCAAGAAATCTTGATTCATGTCTTCTTTAGAAATTTCACAACAAAGGTGAATGAATCGATTAGAAAAATCCTCAATTGGTTCATTAGGCTTCATTCTTAAGAGATTGATTCTTTTACAAGCATCTCGGTAATTATACCTATCAAAGGTTTGATGAAGCTCCCTGAGGAACTGATGAAAGGAATGGATGGAAGCAAGTGGGAAGGTATGGCACCATAGATTAACACGAGCTTCAAGGGTGAGGAAGAAAAGAACAAAAGAAAACTCTTCATCATTAATTTCGTAAGATTCTCAAAATTTAAGAAAATCATAAATGTGCTCGGTTATGGATCTTCCATCCTCACCATCAAACTTTAACTAGGTCAAGTGATAGAGAGGCTCATCGACAATTGAAAATTGATAAAGGGGAAAATCAAAGAAACACCTAGGGAGTAAGATTTGAGTATGAGCCATTTTAGATAAGAGGTTCAAACTAGATTCAATAGGCTCAGCTTGTCATATTGCACTCCTTCTAGTGCCACTGTTAATGGCGTTGGAAATACATCATCCAAGGGGTCTCCCCGATGTGAAGTCCCAACTAGATCTCACACCATTTAGAGTAGGAACCCCATCTGAAATATCATCCTGGTTGCCATGTATTCTTATAGATATTCCTTCACTCTAACTATCAACAAGAGAGAGGAATGCACATGCACCTTCGAAAAGCAAGGGGTTGTGCCTGGTGAGTGTTCAATGATATGCGTGTCAAATTTATTTCAATACAGAGGGGAGGAGAAATGAGCCTCTAAGAGAGGGGTAGTAGTACCACTCTAGTAGAGACACACATGAACAAGAAGAGACCATACAACATCAAGCGGAATAGTCCATAGAGATGCAACGATCATTGAAACCAATATGACGAGGAAGATTTGTCTAATATGTAGTGGAATAGGCCACGAGGATGCGACAACTATAATAGCAATTACAACACATTCTCAATATGATAAGTACCGAAATTACTAAAATAGTTCAACTAATTTAGCACATATGAAAGCAAACCTGAATTACAAACATTCACATAATAGTCTTACAAATATCCATAATCCATGCATGAAGAACGTGCTAGCCTTGAAGACTTATGTTATTAAGTAAAAGTTTCAAGTCACCTGTATACAATGAACATCACTAGCTCTAATAGTGGAGCATTGGAGCTACTCCTTGCTCCTCAAAAGAACTGTTCTGTCTTTCTAGTGCCTTTCGCGAGGAGCCAAAGTGAAAGTCCTTTGCTCATACAATGAGGGAGTATATATAACCAAGGGTGACTCTTTGACTACCCTCATGACTGTTTGACTCCTTGTGACTTTTCAAATTACATGACTCTTTACATTCCATGTGTGCCCTTTGGAATTCCACTTTACAATACATTTTGTATACAATATACATGATCGACAATAGTGAGGTGGAACATGAGCACTCATGACATGAAAATTTGTACATGGAATTCCTGATGATGTGGCAATGTCAAGCCACTATTGTTGTTGTGTATGATGTCTGCTTGAGAAGCTTTTGTCTTCCACTTGCTCATTACTTGGTGATAAGAATCTTCAATGATCTCAATTCTTGAGTTGTGGTCACACGCTGGTGGATCTTTGTTTTTCTTTGATTGATTAGATTGCATGTCCAGCTACAAAGATGTATTTCAACATGCTTCCCTTTTTCATCTCCTTCTTCATCATCATGTCATGGTGTGAGAGATTACTTCCATATGCAATTCACTTATGATGATATGATATAGGTATGAAAAACCCCTAGTCTTAGATAGTACATTTGGTTCTATTACCTAAGTTTGGAGCGGGTTACCGGTTAGGAGAGAGGGCCCCATGACTACGCAATTCAAGCAACCAAGGGTGAGGCTTGATCACTGAGACTACGCAGTTCACGCTAGACTGAGGGAAAAATCTACGCAGTCCTGGATGGCAGTGAACTAGGTTGAGGGGATGGACACTTAGAGGACATACTGAATAGTTTCAGGAGGCAAGGGAGACTGAGTTTCTACTCAAATTCCCAATTCATAGGTTTAGGGAGAGAGCTTGAGGCTTGTGCTTGCACGTTGCGCAATTAGGGTAGGCTAGGAGGAATGATTGTGCAATCTCGGAGGTCAAGGTTGGGCCTTAGGAATAGAATCTACACAATGCAGCAGTCCTGGGGAAAGGAATTGCACATTGCGTAATGTCAAATGGGAAGGTCACACCTTGACGTCTAGAAATGTGCAGTGAGAAGTCTAGGCAGGCCAGGAGAAGTCAAGTTGCTAGGTCAGGAAGCCTCTTTGGAAATGGTTAAGTGAGAGACTAGTGAGACTGATGTGTATAGTGATATGTCTTCGACTATGATCTTGACAATTAGAATACTTGACGACGCAACAACATGGATCACCCGTGACACATGAATAACACATTCACCTATGTGTGACAACCTTATGACCATTTACGAAAAGTGCGACACTTAGGATATGCTTTGCAACAACTGTGACGACACTTGTGCGACAATGCTCAAAACTTTGTGAATGAGTGCGATAAGCATTTACATGGTTAGGAAAACTAATATACACAAAGACAGAACCTTGAAACCATCAGAATATGTTTTTACACTCTATGTGACAACTTGTGTGAAAGTACGACACTATGCCTATGTTGCAAACGAGACCAAAACACTTAAAGAAAATACATGAAATGAATTTCAATGCTTGCGACAACAATGTAGAAGACCAAGGAAGGCCCTTAAATTGAGCGTAGGCCAAAATTTTGGACGGTGTTTAGAAACTACAACAATTTTTTTCATATTTCAAAGGAGCAATAGTAATCCATTTGTTCCTTTGATGGATGATGTGGATTGCTACATCTGCCACAATTTCATACATGTTGAATCTAACTATAAAAGAATAGTATGTAGATCTTACCAATAGAGCATGCAAAAATATGGGCATCCAAGTAAATCAACCAACAAATATACTAGTTTATCCATTGTTTTTGTTTCACTTGTAACATGTTTGGCCACAAGGGAGTTGATTGCAGATCTAGGCCACAAAGTAAAGGCATGTTGTTATGAAAGCAGAGATCTAACTTGATGAGAAAAATATTTGACCTACTAACCATATATCTTGGTCATGTGAGATGAAGTGCATGTCACAATCTCGGTCACATAGTTAGAGATTGCTAGTTATTCAATTCCTCAAGGCAGATATTACAAAAGGAACAACTGAAGTAGAGTATATCTAGAAGAATGACAAGAAACAACCTACTATATTGTGGGTGAAGAAGAAGGAGAAAGAATCTGTGAAGTCGAGAGATCAATCCCCACTATAATATATGGTTAGCAGATGCATATTTAGAAAAGGATGCAGAAATACATGTGAGACCTACTTGGTCTCAGGGGGGTGATTGGTAGTAATATGGCAGCATGATGAGTTGATGCAAATGAGTAGCAACAACAACATGGTGTGTACTAGATCCTCATGCAAGGGGAGTATATATATATATATATACAAGATCCTCATGCACATTCAGGTCCACAAGATCAACTTGCCTATTTGAGGTATAATCAACTTAAGGGGAGCATATATATATATAATATAATATATATATATATATATATATATATATATATATATATATATATATATCGCTATATCTCTCTCTCTCTCTCTATTATATATATATATATAGAGAGAGAGAGAGAGAGAGATTTTTGTACCAACCATGCATAGAAGAGCATATTTGGTTTCACCATATGTAGAGGGGAGTGGCACTTAAGCCAAACGTATGTACTTGCCATTATTGGCATGATGGTTGAGTAGTCTTGTTCATGATATGCATAGAAGAGTCATTATACAATTTGGACATGTAAATCACTCTTGAGTGCATTAATGTAGAAGCTAAACAATTACATTGAATATCATTTATGCGTGGAAGAGAGATTCATTTGGCATGTGAATCAATCATTTAAGTACTTATTTGTGCAATATTATAGCCCTATACCTAGTTGTTTCATCATTGGGCCTATTGGTTGAGAGTCATTTGGTATAGGCATGCATTAGAGAGAGGTTTGAGGCTTGTAGCAGCCATATATTTTATTGCATATCATTGTCATCATTGATTTTTTGATTGAGTGGTTTATGCATGCATGGGAGAGAAAGAGTTATTAGTCCTAGCATGAATAATAGTGATACATCTCTTTCGGCGTTGTACCCTCTTTGTGAAGCCGTGTACCTTGTTGTCTATATCATTTGGCTAATGGTGGAGTAGTCCTAGTGTTCATGGTATTCATTGAAGAGAGTCTCTATGCGAAACATGCATTGTAGAGATGTGTCAAGTTCATCTATGATTAGGCTTCTTAGAGTCATTGTCATAAGCCCTTTGTGTATATGTATGTGCTTATTATTTGACATGATGGCTAAATAGCCCTAGTGGTAGTCATGCATAAAAGGATGTCATATATGGGCAAGTGTCTTAGCATAATTGTTGATGTGCATTGGTTAGTTTTCATGCATAGAGAAGATCCATTTTTGCACCAATGAGTGGCTCGATGAATATCATTGCTACAACCTTGTATTTATTGTTATAGCTATGTATTATCATGATTATATTTATACTATCTCATGCTCATCACTTGACCATTATATGTATGGATTTATTGGTCCATAAGGTGTAGTCTCTTACAAGTGGCAAGGAGGCTTATTGGAGTGCAACAAAGGTGTTTCTACAACAACATGGAGAAGATATTTTCAACTCCTAGCATATGTGTAGGGGAGCTTGTTCAACAAAGAGGAGAGCATGGTGTTGGCTAAAGGCTTGTTAGTTGACATGCAATAGAAAATTTCCTTGGTTCTAATGCCTATTTTGAAGGATGTTGGCAGGTGAGCATGTTTTCATCAACAAATATATTGTATAAGCCTTGCCTATTGGTAGAAATTTGGTGTACAGTTTGTCAACATGGTGTTTTAGCATGATTTGTGCCACCCTTTTCTATTGATGTCAAAGCAGAAGAGTGACACAACCACTTGAGCTTATTGTTAGTTTGAGATGAATGAAGTCACTTTGGTGTTTGTGGCTATAGGTTGACATCAACGCTAAAGGGGGAGAATGTTGGCATTGATGTCAATCCAAAAGCTAGTGTGTTGGCATTGATGTCAATGGATTTCTCGATCTTGTCATGATGATCTATGTGTTGTAGAGATTTACTAAGGCTTGTGTAGGTCATAATCTGTTTGAAGAAGTGATGATGAAGTGGAAACAATTTATGGGCAAATATTTCCAACTTTTACATTCTTTAAGGCAGTGTCACAGTCTCTAAACTGCCACAATGCAACATTGTGTCAGTGTTGCTCCCTTCCCATTGTATGCCTATGCAATTTAGTGCCAACTTCTAACTTTATGCCTACACAGTTGCTTGTAGGTGCCCAAATAATAAAACCGCAAGCACAACCAATGAAATTACACATGGTATTGCTGAGGAACATTTTATTGATAGGTCATCGACATATAGGTTTGATTTGTTCATCAATCATGTGAACACATTTAAAATATGCTTGTTGGTGATAATGGCATTGATTTAGTCATGGAATTCATTGATGTAGTCGAATGTTAATGACTGAACTTGTTTTCATGGTTGATTTGGGTGTAGTGGAGTAAAATTAATGTCTTGATTTGTTCCATTACATGAGAACCCGAGCATTGTTGTTAAATATACCAATTGTGGATCGAAACAAGGTTCAATGGTGAATCCATATACGCATGGAGAGATAGAGAAAATTCAAAGATTAAAGCACAAAGTTTATGATAGAGATCAATGCACATTGTGTCAACATTTGTGATGTCTAAGATCATATTTTGTAGCTTGCACATGGAATTATAGAATGTAGATCCCATGGAATGAAAAGACTAGAGCATTGGTGCAATGGGTGACGAGATATGCGAATGAAAAAGTTTGATAATGCCTAGATTGAAGCTTGTGTGCAAAGATGGTGGGTTGTTGAGAAATGTCAGTGCATTGTTGAAGAGCGCAATGATCAAGGATTGAGTGCACTTGAAATGGTAGAGTTTTTATGTAGTGACGAAGTTTCTATATAGCATCAGATTGCAAAGCATTAGTGAACATCAAAGGTATAGTATATGACAAAGTTTATGGTTGTGGTGTTTTGTGTCACTAATAATGTGTTCGTAATGTTTGATATGCTAATGTATAAATGAATTAGATTTTAGTATAGCTGACACTGCCATATGTATTACCTTGTGTTAAGTTATAGATCTCATGTAATGATATTATTAGCTATTGTATGTGGCTAGTATGAGTGAGATTATTATTGTTGCAAGTTTGAGATAGAGCCTATGTATGGGTATATTTCTTTGTTCTAGTCATAGACCTCATGTACTGTGTGTTGCCATTGCATCGAGAGGGAAGAGTATGAGCTAGAGTCTAATGATGTATATGGTTGATGTATTGAGATTAGATTGACTATGTGAGCTGATGGTTTGATGTATGAGAAAAGTATTGTATTTTTGTGAGAGAAGGTTGGCTGAGTATGAGAGCAAAGATTATACATTGATTTGAGAGGGTTTGCATTCAATTGTGTTTGAGCTTATTGAGTCAGAGTGGGTCCAATATGAAAATGGGATGAAACGTGGTCCATGGATGTTTGTATTGTGAGTGTGGATCCAGTGAGAAAATTATGAAACATGGTCTATAAGAGAGATTGAAGGTTGGGGTCTTAAGTGGTAGAAAGTGGTGGCTTGTAGTTTCAGGGTGAAACTACATCCTTTAGGTAGTGGCTTTAGAACCTGGGGGTAGAGGCTTCTATCCAATAGTGGTTGGATAGACTATTGGGTGTCGAGGCATCCAACAGGTGGTGCTCTGCAAAGTTGTGAGATTAGTGGCTTCCAGTAGATGGTGGTATGCAAAGTTCATAAATTGGTGGGTTCCAATAGGTAATTCCATGAAGCGAGAGTTGCTCGCATGATTGGAAAGTTGTGGCTTGCACAATGGTGGTGGTCAGTGCATATGATGTAAAAAGAAGATTTGCATTAATATGGAGAAGAGTGAAGTAGAACAAAAGATGGTGGTTTTCTCCCTTTGGGTTTCCACCTTACATCAAATGTCTATACGTGCATGATGATGTTTATGTGTTGTTCATTGGTATTCTCATGATTTAATTGTTATGGTTTATGTGCTACTCATGGTTCATGTTTATGTCTATATCTGCTATCTATATCATATCATGTTGTTGATGATATATTGATGATTCAGTTAATTGTGTAAAGAAAGTGTTAGAGTCAGTCTAGTAGCCCTCCATCAACGATCAAAACTCTTTGCATTTACATAAGTAGGTGTCTCATCAGTGTCATCTCACTGCATTTCATTAGGCATGCCATAACCCTGATGGAGGAGCTGGTGTCTTTATTCCCCTCTTGGCACTGCTGGATTAAGTTGTTTCAGTCAATAAACTATATCAAAGTTGTTTGTCTTGTCTTGAGGTCAAAAGTCTTAGGTCTAGGGTTTAGGTCCAGTTTGTCTTCAAGGTCATGTCTCTAAAGTCAATAAATGCCCAACAAGCCAGAGGGATGATTATCAAAGTGTTTCTTCAAAAGATTTCATCTTGTACAGTTAATTTTTACCTTGGATTTAAAAACCATGTTTTTAAAGCCAAGGTCATTTCTCAAAATTTTGTAAAAATTCAAAAATTCTTCGAAAGTCAGCATGCAGCCCTGGTCCCCTTTTCCAAGAGTCCTCAAAAGCTATCCCTGCAAAAATTTTCAAGAAAAAACATCAATTCAACCAATTTCAGGACAAAAGGAAACCAAAAAGTCAGCAACATTCAAAGTTTAAAAAAGTGTCACGAAAAACATTAGAAAGAGGGTTTTGACATGAAATAAATTCAAAACAAGGCTATAAAGTCTCTCTCTCCCTCCATTAAGCTTCATTGTGCCTTCAAGCAATAGAGAAAATCGTTTTCAAGAGCATTTGGGCAGAATTGCAAAGAGGAACCGTGCGCGACCTCTCCACAGCTGTGCGCGACCTCTCAGTCCTGCACGCGACCTTTCAGGAGCTCACCTACAGCAATTGATTATAAACTTCAACAAGACCCTAAATCTCCTCAAGCTTGTCAGGTAGGCCTTCAATCATATAAATTATGGTTTGCTAAAGCTTGAAGAAGATCATGATCATATTTTCAAAGCCTTCATTTGCAAGTAAAGACTCCATGTGCTTTTGCTTGAAAATGCCAAAGTTGCTAGGGTTTGTTTTTCTGTTTTAAGGTATTCCTTTTCATTCCTATTGTTCCTACATTTTCCCACCTCCCATTTTTTACTCCCTTATCACTGTTATTTAATTTCCCTACCAAAAATATTAAGAAATCAAAAATCAAACCCTAAACCCTACCTCCTATGAAACCCCTACAAAATATGATTATGTGATGGTATATGTTTCATAATTGCTTCCCTAAATTCCCCTTTCATATGTATTTTCCCTAAATCCCTTCAAAAGTCTCCCTTCCTAAACATCTCCCTTGTGTTTTTGTCCCCTTGGAGCATCATTTAAACAGTCAAAACAACAGGGTATCCCATGGGAGGATTTTATCTCTCGAGAGGCTATGCTTCTCCAGGTCAATGCTCATTTGGAGAAGTTGCTGGCTAAGGCCAACAAAGATAAGGACCTGCTCCAGAACATGAAAAATCACTATTGGGCCCGAATGCACGTATGCAAGGCGAAAATGAAGGTGATCCAAGGGCGGTTGGCCAAGGCACTAAAACGACGGAAAAGGCCCGATCCCCTCCATATATTGGATGAGGCTTCCTTGAAGGAGCATGGTGCTAAATGACTCAACCCCATCACAAATTTCAAAAAAAATTGAGCATTTTTGGTCATTTATGAATTTTTTGGTCAAAAAACAGGTTTTCTTCACCAAGAGGTCACGCACCATGCGCGACCCTTTCGATTTGGAGGTCCATTTCAAGAAAAGTTTGCATTTTTGGATTTTTCATGCAAAGATACACTTTCTCAATGAAGATCAAGAAATTTCACCAAGTTTTGAGCCTCCAGAAGCTCAAAAAACAAGCAAAAAATGACTTTCTGCCACCTTTTTGACACACAGGAAGCAGTCTTGGGAGATTGCAATTTTGGAGGGGTAAATGGATACCAAATTCAGAAATTCCACTTGTTTTGGAAATTAGACATCCAGACCTTTCCAACAAGCCCACTCTTGCCTCATTTGGACACCTGGAAGTGCCTCAAAAGCTGCTCCAAATGTGCGCGACCCATTCAGAATCAGTGCGCGACCTCTTGGGCAATTTTCACAGAAATTGTGCCTACAACTCAGCAAAACGCAATTTTGACTAGGTTTGACTTTTTGGAGTGAATTTTGATCCTCCTTGATGTAAATGATGTAATTTTATGATATTTTGACACTTATTTATCTCTTCTAGAAGATTCATTCATGAGATAGGCAAAAATTTAATGAATGAATTGGTTTCCTAGCTTATAGAGGCAAGTTGTTTTGACTGCCTAGATTTTAGTGATAAGTTTGGAATTGGTTGAAAAAGCTCCTAGGATAGTGAGCTTGACCCTAGAGGCAAGGAAAGATGTTATCTTGCCTATATTATGTACTTTCTTAGTCATTTTCATGGTTGGACTCTTGAGGGAGAAAGCTTCTATTGTATTACTCATTGTATCTCTGCATTTTGGCTAAGGAATACCAGGGTTTTGCAGTCCTTTTTGGGATTCTTGTGGTTACATGTATTGATGGTGTGCTTATCTTTGTACTTGTAAGTTTGTTATGTGAGTCATATTCTTACTTTTTCTTCTGCAAATTAGGCAAATGAAGTGTTAAGGTAGAATTCATGGTTGCTATGCTCTGCCTTTAAGTTTGCTTAATATCAATTTTTTCAGCTGTTTAAGGAGAATTCAAGGTGCTTGCTTGCTCTCCTTAGCTTCTCATCAGTAATTCTCATCCATCCACATCTATCAAAGGCATCAATACAGTCTCCTACCTTGCCCCAAAGAACCCCCTGCGAAAACTGTGTCCAATCCCCACACCCAAAATTGCCTTTCCCCAATTTTCCACCAAAACCCTAAAAATCCCTAAATCAAACTTTTTATCAATTTACTAGCCTAAAATCAGTGTTTCCACATTGTTCATCTCGCCCATCGAAGATCTTTGCGGAGATAGACCGGAGAGAGCCCTTTCCTGCCCCGTAGGGCTAGCTACGAGGCTAAGTGGTTTGATGTTGCCTTGAAGTTTACCTTTTTCACCTTGAGGTGAAATTTCAAGTGCTAACATACTGGCGACCATACTGGTGAGAACAAACTTGTTTGTGGATTGATGTGTTTGTTTCATAAGTCTTAGACGGAGCCTGAAGATTATGCCAGGTAGCCTTCAAAACGCTTTTGCTTTGCATAAGCGCAAGTAGATAAACGCTGCTTCAGTCAATCTCCGCGAGTGATCCAGATGGATATTGGTGGCCACCTGCCAAGTCCACCTGGACCCCCACCATTGTCTTTCTCAGCATTTTCAGTTTCCTTAATTGTAGCACAACTTACTATTTTTAGCAGTTTTTC
>APFE031430391.1:23515-51556 GCA_000404065.3 Pinus taeda | reverse complement strand
ACCAGGGTTTTGCAGTCCTTTTTGGGATTCCTGTGGTTACATGTATTGATGGTGTGTTTCTCTTTATACTTGTAAGTTTGTTATGTGAATCATCTTCTTACTTTTTCTTCTGCAAATTAGGCAAATGAAGTGTTAAGGTAGAATTCATGGTTGCTATGCTCTGCCTTTAAGTTTGCTTAATATCAATGTTTTCAGCTGTTTAAGGAGAATTCAAGGTGCTTGCTTGCTCTCCTTAGCTTCTCACCAATCATTCTCATCCATCCACATCTATCAAAGGCATCAATACAGTCTCCTACCTTGCCCCAAAGAACCCCCTGCGAAAACTGTGTCCAATCCCCGCACCCAAAATTGCCTTTCCCCAATTTTCCACCAAAACCCTAAAAATCCCTAAATCAAACCTTGTATCAGTTTACTAGCCTAAAATTAGTGTTTCCACATTGTTCATCTCGCCCATTGAATATCTTTGCCGAGATAGACCGGAGAGAGCCCTCTCCTGCCCCGTAGGGCTAGCTACGAGGCTAAGTGGTTTGATGTTGCCTTGAAGTTTACCTTTTTCATCCCGAGGTGAAATTTCAAGCGCTAATAGAAAGGAAAAAAATTATATAAGTAAATAAACAGTGCACAATACTGATTCACGCCGCCCCCCCCCCGCCCCTGCTGAGTGTTGTGAAACTTCCAAAAAGAAGAAACTACTCCAGCAATCTCTTGTCATGAATTTGCTGGAACTAGTACTCCACACCATGAAGATAGAAGGATATATCTACAAAGGGTAACAATATTGAGTGATTTAGGTACTACCCATAACTTCATCAATTACATATTGGTAAAACTTCTTAATTTCTTTGTATATCTAACACCAGAATTTCAAGTGATGATGGCAGATGAAGGTAAGATAAATTTTTTAGGGAAGTGTATTAAGATTAAGTTGAATATGGGGGATTATTTATTGGTTAGTCCTATGATTTTAATCCAAATGAGTGTTGCTAATGTTGTATTGGGGTGGAATGGTTACAATCATTGGGAATAATGGCCCTTAATTTTCAAGATCTTTACATAAGGTTTTTCTCAGAAGGAAAGGAAATTAAGCTTAGAGGTATCAAAGGGAAACGTAGTAAACTGATAAGCTCTAATAGCATGAAAAAATTACTAAAAAGGGGACACCAAGGTGTAGTTGCACATTTGTGTTCATTAGATGTTCAAACATCTCTATACTCTGCTCTAATTGATATTCAAAAAGTTATAAATAATCATTCCAAGGTATTTGGAGAAATGCCCAAGGGTCTTCCACCTATTCGAGAACATGATCATGGTATTTGTTTGTAACGTAGAAGTGTACCACATAAAATTATGCCTGAAAAATATCCACATTCACAAAATAGTGATATTAAGTGCATGGTCCAAGAAATTTTAGAAGGCATCATTCAACCTAGCCATAATACTTTCTCTTCACTAGTCACGATGGTTATCAAAAAAAAATGTTTTGTGGTATGTGTGTCTAGACCACAAACAACTAAAAAAAATGAGAATCAAAGACAAGATTCCAATTTATGTCATTGATGAATTACATGGAACAATTTTCTTTACTAAGTTGGATCTTCAATCTGGATATCATCAAATCAGAATGAGACAAGAAGACATTCCTAAGAAAACCTTTAGAACACATGAAGGTGCTATAGTGGCTGCAATACCCTCTAAAATTTTGTTTTGTACTCAAATTTCAGGGCCTTCCTTGGTTTTTCCATTGATGGTTGCAAACACTTGAGCTCATTCCTTGAGCTCCCTTAGAGTCTTTTCACCTTTTTTTACTTAGCCAACTATCGTATTTTGGTATGTTGACTACTTTGTCATGCTTGCGATATTGTTCTAGTGATTTCGAAGGTTTTTATTTGTGTTTTTGGGTTGTCTTAGCTTTGTGAACACCCATTGCACTCTCACACATAGTTGTAAGCATTGTCACACAAGTGTTGTCACAATCATCCAAAGGTCTATCCCAAGTGTCACACTTGTTGCTTTCAGCACTAGACAGTCCCATAGAGGGTCAATCTTTGTTATATTTTCCCGATGGTCAATGTCGTCATGTTTTTGAAATATGCTAAGTGTGTGATCACAATGTTGAGTCCTCACAGATACACTTGCTCCTGCAATTAGCATTTTCTTGAAAATCCTTTTGATCGGATAACCCCCTTTTCACTGGATCCCGACTGAGTTGCACTGCGCAGTCTCAACCCTTAGTGGTACTACTTTGCTGTCTACAACTATACAGTGCTGGAGGCTATCCTTCGGGTTAGTTTCACTATGCTATCTCAGAGGTGAGCAACCTGTCTTACTTCCCAAAACTGTGCAGAAACTGCCTCAAAGCCCAACCAGAACTGCGCACTTCACAAGTTTAGTTATCAAGCCTCCTTCCCACTTGTTTGGACCCCGCATCACATAGATACCTGAGCCAACACTGCTCCCAAAAACTACGCAGAGGTGTCCTCCTAGTGAAGTCCCTCAATCGGGACTCACTGCTCTCAAAACTGCGTAGAACTATCCTTTGGTCCCTTTGTTGTCCAACCTTGTCTCCCCTCTGGAAACTGTGTAGAGGTGTTCCTCAAGGTCCCACCTTGCAAGATGTCACTGGTGTCCTCAACTACACAATCTTGTCTCCCCGTGGCCTCTCCGTAGTTTTCCCCGACAGTGAAGATTATTCCCCAGAGTTCCTAGCCAACCCTCAGCTACGCTTTGCATAGTATCATTGAACAGTCTGCCTCTCTGTCACCTAGAACAATGCATTGCGCAGTTGTTGGGCCCTCTTTTTGCATCTTATCATCTGTCTCAGGCTTGGAAAATGGAAAACAATGTATGATCCTATACTAGGATATTTTGGATTTGATGTCGTCCCATCATGAGTGAATTGTAGGAACAGGTACACAGATGGACCATGGTGAGACGACGAACGAGATGAAGAAGGAGTGCACATGTTAGAAGACTTACTTGTAGCTAGGTGGACAAGAGAAGCACATATGAGAGCAAGTGAAAGGAACACATGCACACAACCATCTTGTAAGACCAAGACCATTGAAGACCCCGCAACATCAAGCCATGTATAGGAGAAGACAAAGCACACCCGAGGGTACATCCATCACTTAGCAGTGCAACAACTTGACATGGACAGCACAACCAACCAATACATGTCAGCAATGTCATGTTAAGTTTTTTCATGAGTAATCAAGGCCACATCACTACTATAGGCGATATGTATTATAATCAAATGTAATGTAAAGTGGACGTACAATGGAAACACACATGAAGATGAAGAGGCATGTCAGTTGAAAAGTCATTGGAAGTTGAACGGTCATGAGGGTAGCCCAAGAGTCATAAGGGTCAAGCATCACCCTTGGCTATATATACCCCTCGCATGTATGATCAAGGACTTTTCACCTTGGCTCCTCCCACATAGCCTTGAGAGTTTACAATCAGTTCTTTGAGGAGCGAGGAATGGCTCCAATGTCCCACTACTAGGACTAGTGATGTATGGTGTACAAATGTGTCTTGGGACTTTTGTCTAATTCAGAAGCCCGTTAATGCCATCACATTTTCATGCATGTTTTGTAGATGTTTTTAAGACTATTCTTTCGACATTTGTAATGCATTTTTGTTTCACCTGTACTAAGATAGTTGAACTACTTTGGTTGTTTTAGTAGTTACATTGTTGGGAATGTGTTGTATTGGTTATCACCATTGTCTCATCCCTATGGACTACTCCAAGGGATACTAGACAAACCACCTTTGTGTATTGGTTATCACTGTTGTCACATCCTTGTGGACTACTTTACGGGATACTTGACAAACCATCTTTGTTTTCTGGTTATAGTGACCGTCACATCTGTGTGGACTACTCCACTGGGTGGTGTAAGTGTTGTTCCCTTCACTTTGTTTTAAACATTGCCGCATCCACTGTGGACTATTCTACTGGATGCTGGGTAGACCTTTCTGGTTCAAACGCGTCTCTTCCCGGGTGGTTCTATTACCTCTCACTTAGAGCCTCACTTTACTCTCTCCCTTTGCAGTAATAGAACTGAGACACAAGTTACATTATGCACTCACTAGACATACTCACCTCATTTTTTGAAGACACCAACATAAAACTCTCATGTGCTAAACAATAAGAGCTAAGGAAAAATATCTGAGTAAATTGAAAGCAACCCATCACGCCGGATGGGACTCCTACACCAAACGATGTGAGGTCTAATTAGGACTTCATATAGGGGAGATCCCCTGAATGTTGGTGACTTTAGCACCATCAACATTTCTGGCGCTAGAAGGAGGGATGCAAAGAGTTTATGGCTGATTGTCCCACTGACCCAACTCATCCATCATCTATTCAAGGCAGTAACAATCATTCCCTCTTCCGTACATGCAACTCTGAAGTTGGTCATTTCTCATCTCCCAGACCCAAACGTGAAATTCCATATCAGCATATCTGGGTTGTCCATCCCATCACCTATTAATTCGCTAAAGTTGTTGGACTGATTCTAGGAGTGTATACTCTTCCATACTCTCAAAAGAAGCACAAGAATACTCCCATAGGAGTGGCAGTCTCATATGTGGAAGAACAAATCTTTTCCACCCTTGAGGAGTTAGCAGAAGCTGCGGAAAAAGATGAGGAACCTCCAATCTTTCGAAAGGAAGAATAAGACGACCTCTTACTCTTGGGCTGAAGTTCTGGTGTAGGAGGCGGAGGGGAAGGTAAGGGAGGAGGTGGAGGTAAAGATGAACCAACAGATTCAGAGGATGAACCTTCAAATTCAGAAGAAGAGGAGGAAGAAGACAAAGAGGACAACATGGTTGACCATAATTTGGAATGGATGACTCAGGGCCCATTGACACATCCTGATGTCTGGCACAAGATGCTGAGACACATAGAGAAGCTCTTAACGAAGTATGACCCTAAAAAAATAGTGAAGGCAGAATACCATTTGAACACATTCTACCTACATGTGTAGACACTCGAGGTACGCTATGACGACAATGCATGTAGACTGCTCCCATGTACCTTAGATGGAAAAGCAGCTGTATGGTACCACAACGTTCCACCAAATTCCATCTAGAATTGGGGGATGTTCAAAGGGATATTTCTTGAACAATTTGCTGAAGATAAAACCCCCACCATGTTGCTAAAGGAGTTGAGTAGTCTCAAGATGGTGAAAAGAGAGAAGGTCAAAGATTTCAATAACAGTTTTAAACATATTATGAACAAGTTCTCAGTAGCACTAAACCTCATGATTCCATCACCATCGACTACTACACATCCACCCTACTGATTAGTATTGTGCAGTTCGTTAAGCGATCTGCGAGACCAAGCCTGACAGAAAATTGTGAAGAGGCTATTTTCATGGAGAAATACCTGCACGCTATTAGAGTCATTACAGATGATGAATCAAATAAGGAATCCAAGGGCATGGGTAAGAGGTCTCAGGCCTCTATGAGTACGAAAAGTGATGTTGAAAGCCTTACTCATCTCCTTAAGTCCCTGACTCAACTTGAACAACAGATGAGCGAGACAACCATGAGAACCAGGCCTTCCAGGTACCCATTTAAGAATAATGCGGCTTCAGGCAATAACAACAACCAACTAGCCAAATCTGTGCAGAGCTCCAATTTGGTGTTGAACCTTGACAAGCTCATGACATACTCGTACTTCTCGTTCCACCATGAACAACATTTGGAAAGAACGTGACCGGAGTGGAACCATATGATGAGAATCATGGCGACACGGTTGTCTAAAGGCATTGCAACCAATGAACATGATGAACCCAATGATGAATATGAAGAAGATGTTGAATCTGATGAAGCCCAAAGTATTGGGCATGTACTAAACATGTATTAGTGTTCACACACAACCCAGAAGACCACCATCGAGAAGGAACCTCCTAGTGATAGTCCGACCCTGAAGGAGAACAATCTATACAAATTGAGAAGTCAAGGGGTCCCCACTGTGTTTGAGATACCAAGAGACAAAATAAGACAAGACATTTTAAGGACAATAGATCCATCAGTCTACTCAACATAGAAAAGTAAAAGAAAATATGAGAAGACAACTACAACAAAGAGTGTTTCCATAGGCAGCAAAGACAAAAGCAGTCCGCTGGAAACCACAAACACAAGTCTACCCCCAAACACCTCGGCGAGTCTCCCTGCTATGGATTACAACATTGTAGAGGACATGAAGAAGACTCGTGCAAACATATTACTATATTAGTTAACTAAAATAATCAGTCAATGAGACTTTCTTCTGCGCGCACTTGGGCAAACCTCTATAGGTGATGTTGTCTCTTCTATCAAGGGAACAAGTAAGTCTCATGACACACTCGCATCAGTGCTCAACGTGCTTCACATAGAGGAGGTGAACTCACTCTGTCCACCTTTCTTGTTATCATTTGAAATCTTTAATTTCAATGTCCACAACTGTTTGGTTGATTCTTCCGCATCAGTCAATGTCATGCCACTCTCCATCGCTAAGAAGATCAATGCCTAATGGAGAAAGAAAATTGCACATATCATCCATCTTGACAGAACATGTGTGCCGACGATTAGTGAACTCCAAGATGTGATCATCCAGGTATCGTCCGATGGGCGAGTTCATCAGCATATCAATATTGTGATTGTGGACATCCTGGAAGCATACGACATGTTTCTCAGTAGAGACTAGTCAAGCAAGATGCAAGGATACTTTGCCACAGACTGTCACACTTATGGTTTTTGTTTTAGGGTAGAAACAACCAGATTCAGGTGTTTTCGAAGAGATACACGAGACCCAATGTGACTTCCTTGGATGAACAAAATGAACCGTTGGCTTTCATAGAACTTATGTTTGGAAATTGCTTTCTGGAGACACACTTTGGGTGATATCTTGCACAACCGTCCTCGACCCCACTAGACACACAGTTGGGTCTCCTTCCTTGCCCAACTGGCAAGAATGAAACTTGTATAGTACTTTGTAATAGTAGTAGCAGCAGTCATAATAGTACTAGTGTGGCAAGCAGTCCTTGTATAGATGATATGTGGACCATGTACTTTGATGGTTCCAAGACGTAGGAGGGTTGTAGAGCCGGTTGTGTCTTAATAGACCCATTGTAGAGGAAACACTTAATCTCTAGCCTCTTGGAGTTCGAGTGCATGAACAACACCGCTGAGTATGAAGCACTCATCTTGGGCTTACAGAAAGCCACCAGACTCAGCGTTTCTATTCTAAAAGTAGTAGGTCATAGATCGCAGTGCGTCAGGTACGTAACACCATACACTACGTGTCACCCCGTCTTAAAAGTTATCAATAAGAGGTATGGTGACCCATCTCTCAATTCCAAGCTTTTAATATTATTTCTGTACCAAGAATGTGTAATGCAGCTACAGATGCCTTGGAAAACGTAGTTGCTAGGATGATACCCTTAAGGGATAGATTTTATGTTGAAATTTTGTATAAAACATTTTTCCTGGACAACATCACTAATTTACGCATTTTTGACGATGATCAACAGATACTACATTTCATGGCCAACACTAACGTCTTCAAGGATGCAACAATAGAAGAGGACGAGCACAAGCAGTCTCTGTAGGACACAACTGATGTAAGCAAAGACAACGTCATCCCCAAGGGTGTGGTATCACTTGAGAAGACGTATGAATTATAGAACTGCTTTCAGGGACCTGTCAATGCCAAGACCCACAAATCTACATTGTTGCACGAATAGATTAATCTGGGAATGGATAAGGATCCAAAGTTTGTGAATCTTGGTATGTGTTGCACACCTCAAGAGCGACAAGCTTTCATTTGCCTCTTCAAGCAATACCGAGATGTATTCGCATGGACGTACGACAATCTCAAGACATATGACACATGAATAATCCAGCACATCATACCAATCAAGGAAGGGGCCACTCCTTTTTAGTAGAAGCTAAGGAAAGTTCATCCTTCGCTTGAGCCCCTCATACAAAAAGAATTGACCAAGTTGCTGGATGCTCAAATTATTTACATAGTTTGACATTCCACATGGGTTTCCAATTTGGTCCCTATTAGAAAGAAGTTCGGATAGATCTGCCTGTGCATAGATTTTCGTAACCTCAACCACGCCTCGGAAAAGGACAACTACCCATTGCCTTCCATGGAGCATATACTGCAAATAATATTTGGAGCAAAGATGTTTTCTTTGCTTGACTACTTTTGAGGATACAACCAGGTTCTAGTAGCAGAGCCCGACAAACTTAAAACAACCTTCCGTACCAAGTGGGGTACGTTTGCTTTCTGAAGGATGTCGTTTGGGCTGGTGAATGCAGGTGCAACTTTTTAGTGCGTAATGGACATCGCATTCCATGGGCTCATCAGACAGAGCATGGTGGTCTAAGCCAAGCTTTTGGCTAGGCTTAGGCTTAGAAAAGGCATGGGAGTATTGTGACGAGCCTTGGTTTCTCCACAACGTAGAGAGAGTATACTTCTTTGGAGGAGCATGTGTTCTTGACTGTAATGTTCCACTATTGGGGCTAGTGGCTATCAATGGTGTATGTGTGGATGGAAATTTCACTTATAATAATAATAACTAGGTCAACACACTTTCATGCATATATTTTTATTGTAGTTGGACTATTCTGGTTGCTTTAGAAATGTATGTTGTTTAACTTACTCATTTTCTTATGAGCTACTTTCTATGCAATTCTATGAATCTTGTTGAATGTGTATTGTTGTATTAACTTGTCACTTTGGTTTGTGGACTATTCCGTATTCGAACTTGTGATGTCAATTCGCTTGTGTGTTCCTTTCAAGCTACATACTATTACAGGCTTCCAAGGGGCACACTTCCTTTTCCCCTTCGTGTGTTAGAATCTCCATGCATCTCACTTGACTTGTTGCAAGGTCACACATTTTCTTCTAACCAAAATCATCATACTTATCTCTACGCTACCGTGGTCAAGGCACTATGTTACCACCCATTATTGGGACTCCTACTCCAAATGGTCTGAGGTCTGGTTGGGAATTATTACCAGGGAGATCCCCTGAATATTGGCAGGTCCAACATCGTCAACATTTTTGGCGCTAGAAGGAGGGCCAGATGACAAGTTCAGCCATTGAAGTCTATTTTGAATTTTTGCACTTCATTCATGACTTATATCACAGTCTCAACCCTGACATGTTTTTCTCACGCTCGTGATTTCGATGCTTCGGTGGATGTTATATACGACTTGTCAAAACTCAAATTTGATGGCAGAAGTGAAGAATCCCTGTTAATCCACACAATTTCTTTTCTGGGTTTCTATGATAGGAATGGAGTCCCCTCATATGAAATTTCATGTGGGTTGTTCGCTTATATGTTCGAAGAGCGCTTTAAGCAATGGTGTCACACATTGCTCACAACCTCTATACACTCTTTCAATGACATGATTAGATAATTAGGATGTGATTTTCTCTTTTATGACCATAAATCACAAAATTCTAAAATTGCAAAAATCACCTGACAAATCTATTGCACACTTTTATGATTGTTTCTATCATTTTTGTTTTGAATTTCTGGAAGATGAAGTTGACTAGAAATTTCTGAACGAAATATTTCAGTATCTTGTTCACATATATGAGAATCCACATATTTTTAACCCCTCCTAGCATACCTCAGTGTTAGAGATTCTAAATTTGAGACAAGCAAGGATGTTGTCCTAAGCGACCCTCCATCCCCTTGTCATCAAAAAGTTGTAGCTCCACATGATGAGGTGGGAGAAGTTGTGAATCTACCTGTTGAACTGTCACCATATCCTGCTACCCCACCTTCTCTTGATTTCTACACAGATTTGGACTTCAAGCATGATGGTTGTCACATGGTCTCATCTACTCAACCTATGTCCACTGGTTCCTTTGATCCTCCAGATTTTGATATGTTGTGTTCATCTGTTTCGAACTTCACATGTGATATTCACGAGGATGAAGTTATGGATAGATTTGGTGATTAACAGTCAACCCGCGCTACCATTTTTTATGAGTATGTGTGGGAATATGAACAATAAGTTGTGGTGAAGGATGACCTCCTTCCGTCCGCACCTCATCTGCTTTATTTTGACATCTTCTATGATTCTGCTTCTGTTGATCCCTCTTGTGAAAATTCATCTTTGGATGTTTCCACATCTGATCATTCACATAATGTGTAGGATGTCAGTCTGTCATCTAATTACGAAGAGGACAAACCTTTCTTCCTGAATCCACTTGATCTCTCATCTTTAATTTCTAGAAATTCAGAGGTGGAAATTTTTTGTTTTTCATCAACCCCTCATTACGATTCGTCAGATCTTGAGGATGTCGTTGTTGATATTGAATTTTATGATCATGGTTGTCATGATCTTTTCACTCATTCATTTCATCATGATTATTATTCACCTACTATTGATCTTTCTAAGCCACCGGTCTTTGATGATCAAGTTTCTGATGAAGTGGAAACTTCTCAAGCTATCGAGTCACTTCAGCCCACGCTGATGGTTACGTCAGGTTGTCATAACCTTGAGGTCAGTTCCACTCCTGACCATAAATATATTGAATCTCCCCAGGCTCCTCATCACTCTCTTGTTCACATTGAAAATCAATCGAGTTCACAATTTTCACATCCTCCACCAGAACCACACGATCCTATCGCTCATGCATTGGAGGATTCATCTGTAGCAAGCACTTTTTCGAAGCGAAAATTTTCTTCTTTCTTCATGTTTTCTCCTTTGTCATGTTCGAATATGTGTACATGATTTCCTTCCATGTACAATGTGACACAACACTATGATACGTTTGTAGAGTGCCTTTCATGTGCTTTCAATTTTTTCTTTCTGTGGATGCATCCAAACTTTGAATGTTCTAGTTTGCATTGATTTATCTTTCTTTTCGATTGGTTTGTTTGAGTATATTTCTTGTCAACCATGCCATCACCTACATGGGTCAACCAATGTGCCGGTGGCTGCACTGGAAATATCACTTCACGTGGGTTGGCCCATGCTTTGCTTAGCTTAGGAGTAGGAGTAGTGTTTTCTTTCTTGTTCTGTTTTTGCTTACTTGGTTTTGTTTACGTCTTACTTCTTTCCTTTGCTTATTTTATTGTGCACCTGTAGGATTAGTTTCCACATGAAACCATGTTTGGTTTCTTGAGACGAGCAGGGTGAAATACAAGAGGACTTGTACAACTATCAACATTTGGTTATCTGTCTATTCCCTCTCCTTATGAATATCTTGAATTTCTTCTAGTTGATGATACCCTGATGGAAAATACATTCCTTTCATAGTGAGCTTGGTGAAACCATGACGCTTGCACTTTTAACTAGTACCGCCTACTCTAATCAATTTTCTATATTTGGTTAACCCTTTTCAACTCAGTCAAGTAGAGTAAGGTGAAGGGGGAAAACCTTAAAAAGTATGTCAAATGTATATATGAACATCCTTATTTGAAGGGAAAACCTCTTCTGCGCTCAATAAGTAAGGATCCCTCTTATGCCTCATGAAATAAATAAGTGCCTATGAACAATTCTATAAAAATGAAATGAAAATTGAAAAATAAAATAAAGGCGAAAGAAGTGAAAGTTCTTGTGTAGAGAGGTGAAGCAAGTAACCCCACCAGGGTACTATCAGGCTCGCTGACAGGGGAGCAATGCTTGTGTTCCTGAAGTGACTCCATTGGGGTACTGTCTAAGCCTACTGGCAGCAAAGCAACACCAAAATGAGACTAAACCTCTGACATCTATATTACTTGTGCATCAATATACCTCTCATCCCCAATCAAAACAACTCAGTTGAATTGGCTTGGTATGTGTGTTATTGATAAAGAGATTGGTAGGGACTACATATTTAACTAAAGCTAGTGAAGAAGCTATGATGATCAAAGAATCAAACAATACTTCCGGAAGAGTTAGACTCGCTTTACATGAGACAAGATCCATACAAAGAGCTAGAGCTCTGCCAGTGTGTCGCCAATGTTGTAGCGGCTACAACCACCCTCCAAAATTTTGCCTATGCTTCGTTTTGGAGCCTCCCTCCTAAATCACAACAGCTAATCTTGCACCAACCCAGGTACTTGTGCTTTGATTGAGCTTCATATTTTGCATTATGGATTGTGTTTTCTCACTTGACTTACTGTCTAACCCACAAGCCGATCTCTTGACTTGGTTTCGACCCGATTCCAGGCTTGCCTTAGTAAACTATGCAATCCTTGAGAGTACCTAGCCTTGCTCTCGGGAATTGCATAGTCCAATCTGACAGTGAACCTTCAACTCCAAAATTGTGCAAAGCCAGTTGACAACCTGCCTTTAGCTAGGAAATCGCACAGAGCATGAGAGGAAGCTCAAAGCCACTCATCCCAGAAATTGCGCAGAATATTCTTGCTCAGAAGCTATCCAGTGCATGAGCTAGTGAGTTGCCCAGTCCTTCCCGAAACTATGCAATCTCTTTGGGAAATGCATGGAAAAATTTCCTGAAAAAAGAATAAAAAAGCGAAAAAGAATCCCTAGAAAATAGGGATCTATTTTTAGCAGCCCAGAGGAGAGACTTGAGTTACTTTGGAAACTACCACCAAGTGTCGTATTTTCCTTGATTTTTGGCCTTCGTGTCATAAAACCTAAATCAACCAAATATATTTAATCGGTACAGCTAGAGATAGTTTACACATTCAATCTTGGAGCCCTGGCATTCTCGAGGAGATCAAGGAACCTCCGGTGCAATCATCATTGCTTTTTTGGGTGAGTCTTGATTTTCTAGTCTTTTGCTACTTTTTCTGTCACTTTTATTTCTTTAGCTTATGAGAGTGTTGTTTCACTCATTTTATTGAACAAATGCTGGTGTTTCAACTTGTTTTAGCTTGTAGAAGTGCTATTTTAAGTTTTTCATTTCCTTTCCTAAATGTTGCATGCATTACCTAGTTTTTGCACTATCGATCATCATTGCGATGACTCTCTCCACATGCTTCATTTTCATTCATTTTGATTGATTCCTACACTTGTTTCACTTGCATGCATTATAATTCACTTAAATCTGCACTCAACATCATTCAATCCTTCATATTTGTTCGATTTCTCACTTTCCTTTGGGCAGATATGGGATTCCTTGGACTGTATCTTGTTTTCCCAAGCATGCACTGCGCATTTATGGAACTCATGGCCTTAGCCTTAGCTTCTAGAATCGCACATAGGTTTCCCAAGCTTGGCTCTAACTGTGCACTATACAGTTCTAGGAGCTAGCCCCAAGACTTGGCCATTGAGACTACATAATGCGCAGTCTCTCCTGGCCTGTGACCATACTGTGTTGGGTGTGGCTTTTTACCTATTTTCTGCACCTTATTTCCCCAGTTTTGATCCTTTTATCCTCAAGGCCTATGAACTTTAGATGATTAATTCCCCTATTTTCTCACCTTTATAACCTATTCTACTGTCATGTTGCTTTGCCATATTTTACTGAATAATACGATGCTTTATTCCTTTTTGTGGCTAACTAGGGGAGCATTGAAGAAGTATTTTGGAAATATCTTCTCCTTTTCAGGTGTTTCTCATCAGAACAAGGTTATGGAGTATACATGTAACACTGATTAACTATAGAGAAGCATAGAACAGTTCACTGTTACACCCTGTATCTTGTTACAGGTTGCTATTACACATTGGATGTTGTTACATGTGGTTGTTGCACATTGGATGTTGTTACAGGATGATGTCACACTATGCGCTGTTACAAAGGTTCGTTGTTACACCAAGGGTCTTATCGCCATTGATTGTCGTAACATCCCAAACCACTATTCACTCGCAGGATCCTATTGCACTAAAGATGGAAATTATGTGTACTATTCCACATAACAACTGTCAACAACAGGAATTGTTTATTTTGGAAGCAACAGACTCAAGTGGTTGCAATCCTAACTAATGTATATTTGTATTTAGAAATAGGTTGTAACTACTTTTATTTTTTATTAGCATGAGAATCATGAGATTCTCATGACTGATTTTTTTTAATTTTGGGTATGTAATAACTACAAAGGAACTCAATTTTCCATGTACTAGGATAGGGCATATAGAAAAGTACTATTACACTACTTCTGTAACTCTAAAATTATTTTTAATATTAATTAGCACGGTGATGTTGTTACTGCTGTTCAACTGATTTGTTAATTACTTTTGTGTTATTCCTATGCCCAGCTGAGGAGGAAGGGCCCTCCTCTTTGGCAGGGACTGTAGTGATAGAATTAGTGTACATTATAGTTTAGCTAATTGATTTATGGTTTCTTGCTGTTGTTGTACAAATTGTGGGTTACATTCGTTGTTGTTTCAATTTACATTATGCTATTACATTGAGTTAATCAACAAAATGGTAGTAACCAGCTAGAGTAGATATTAGTCACTATGTGGCGCACCCTCACTTTGATAGTTGCAAAGTGTGATTCAATTCTATAGAGTGTTTTTATGTTTACATGAATGGTTTGATTCAACAATTTGGTTCAATGACATATTTTACTGTCTTCTTCATTTTCTCATTCTTGGTTGTAGTGTATCAGCACAAACACTACAAACTCCATTGAAACAACAAGACCTACCATGGGTTGACAATTAAATGTTGCAGTCTTGGTCAATTAGGATTGATTAAAACAACACTACATTTTGGTGTCGTTGTCGAGGATGGTAGTTGACGATATAATCAAACAATTTGTTTGTTTGATGTAGAGTGTTCCTAGTCCACAATTGCTAGGCAGTAAGACGAGAGGTAAGAACATGCACATTGCTCTAGCATACCTCGGCAGGCTCACCATTGTCGAAAGTTGAGATACTTGGGGTGTGAATTAATACACATAGGGTCCATGTGTGCAATTGTAGGAATTACAGAGATACCAAAACTACCCCAACTCTAATTGGTCATAGGAAAAATAGGTCTTAAAAAGGAAAGGAAGAGTGTAGATTTGGGAAGGAAAACATTTATCCAAGAACTAATCTCTAAGGCAGAAAAAGAATAGTCCAGCTCTCAAAGGGATGCAAGGAAAATAGGGCCGCAGAAAGCTATTACTCCAATAACAAAAGTAGAAACCTCTGATTCCTCTATCTCGGGACCATGTCATTCTAAAGCTAGCACCCATACCCCCAAGATCAAGAATCCAATTTAGGAGCAGGAGAGGGAAGCTAGTAGCCAAAACTTGAGGACCGAGGGGCAAGGGGAAACTGAGGGGGAACATCAAACACCTGAGATGGAAGAACACCTGTTGGTTTATCAATAGCCATATACAGGTAGTGTGGTGAAACAACCAACCCCAAGGATATATGAGCCACTAATCACACTTGCAAGGCCATCACATGAACAGTTTGAAGGACATCTATTACAAACGATTAGTCATGGGGGACAACAATGATAACACCACTAAAACAGATATTACTATCACCACTTTTGAGTTCCCAATCAAGGATTTCAGAGGTGAAGCTCCTATGAAAAATATTCCTTTATCATCCTTACCATCCTTCCAGGGTATGACTGTGGAAGATCCATACACCTTTATATTTGAGTTCGATGTCTTATAAAGAAGTTATGATTATACCTCAGATGCTCATAAATTAAAATTATTTCCTGCTACTTTAAAAGGGGCAACCTTGAGATGGTTCATGGGATTGGGCTCCACTTCTATTCAAACATGGAATGATATGAAGGAGACGTTCTTATCAAAGTACCAAGTCTTTTGCAGAACCAGGGACTTAAGGGGGGAGATATTTAGAAAGACATAGAAGGAGGATGAGAGCCTGGAAGATTATGTGGAGCGGTTCCAGTATAATCTGCAAAAGTCTAAACATAGCGATTTAGACCAGGAAATTTTGAAGACTATATTTATCAGAGTAATGAGGGATGACTGCCTTGACACCCTGAACCTATTAGGGAAGGGGGATATATCGCAAGAACCATTCGCTGAAATTTTAAAGCTTTATCTAAGATTCTCTAGAGGATCGTTTAAGGGGAGGAGCACAATTCGAGATGCCTTTGCCCAAATACAAAAATCTACAGGAGGAGGAGTAACCAGAGCAAAGATCAGGAATTTGTTTGAAAATTTCAAGACTAATATCATTAGTACTCTCTCTACCCAGATAACGACAACGCAGATCAAGAAGGCAAAAGGAGAAGCTGACACACCTCTCGCTGTGTTCTGTCCAAATTGCCGGAAGAAACATCCTTTGAGGGAATGCGAATTGAACAACATCATCTTGTGTAATATTTGCGAGCTAGAACATTCAACAGGGCAGTGTATGGAGCTCCCTAGATTGAAGGCAGTACTTAGAGAATCAAGCGAGGAAGTGCAGTCCTCTTATTTCATCGCACCAAGGAGGCCATGGCAACCATGACCTCTAGGTGTGTGTTAAGATTTTTCCTCTTTCAATTCGTGGAACAATGCATATAATACTCAGCAATATCCTACTCCTCCCAGAGCACAATTTTCTTCACCCTAGAACCATTTGTCTGCATCTCCCTCGTCCAATATCCTCAATATCAACCATATCCTTGGAATCAGAATTGGAGAGGAAATGCCCAGAACTCAGCTTTACCCGGATTACCCATGCAACAACAGCTGCAGTTACCTCCTTTCTAAACTCCTGCTCCTCCACTGCCTGTGTGACTTTAACTACCTGTGCAACCTAACCCAAACCTGAACAATAAAGCAACTCAGGGCATAAACGCTCTGAATTCCTTCCAGACCTACCTTATTAACTCCACAGGGCTTAATGAAATACAATTGTGAATGGGCAAGGTAATTAAACCAAGTCACTCCCTTATCATTGTAGAGGAGGAATGTGAACCATCCAGAAGAGATGCCAGAGGCTCTAAGGTAGCTACCATGCCTACAACGACCGATATAGAGGAAGATGTTACATCTGTAACAACCAACCTGCGAAGGATTGTTACTGTTGTAACAACCAACTTGGGAAAGACTAACTGTAACAGCTGATTCAACTGTCACAACTTAGGACCCTCCATATCCTCAGAGATTGGTTGAACTTGGGATGAATTCACAACCTGAATCTAATTTTCTTAGGGAGTTGCAAAATTTGCATGTACGAATTCCTTTGCTGCAAGCCCTTAAAGGAGTACCGATTTATGCTAAAATAGTGAGATATTTGTGCATCAAGAAACCTGGGAGGAAGCCTAAAGACCCCGCCACCATACATGTGATGGGGAAATTATCCGAATTAATGTTTGCGCAGCCTCTCCTACCTAAGTATAATGATCCAGGAAATCCTACAGTTACTATCTACATTAATGATCAGCCCATAGCGAACACATTGATCGATCTCGAGGCTGCCATTAATGTAATGGCAAAGGACCTCTTTACCACTCTCGGGCTACGGGGATTTAGACATACTCCTACTGTACTTGAATTAGCGAACAAGTCTCGTGTTAAACCTGAGGGGGTGTTAGAGGATATAGTGATTACAATAGCTTCCTGGAGGTATCTGGACAACTTTCTTATCTTGCAACCCAAATCCAATTTGGGGGGGACATCCTTTGATCTTAGGGAGACCTTGGTTGGCCACTGAGGATGCATATATAGGCTGCAGATCTGGGTCTATGGTGATCTCGGATGGCCAGGAAACAAAGAACCTTAGCCTTTACCCCCCAAAACCAAATGTGGATGTATACAACCCTTGGTGGGATGAGTATGAACCTGGGTTAGATCCTTCCCTGCCACTCCTCACTCTGGGGAAAGCCTAGTATTTCAAAATGGAAATGAGGAAGAAGAGGTGGAAGATATAGATTTTGAACAAATGAGAACCACTCCGAAAATTGACAGTAGTCCAATTGAGATAGAACCTGGAAAGTTTTTGAATATTAACCCCAACTTGACTGCTAAGCAAAACCAACTGTTGTTACAACTGTTACAGAAATACAAAAGGCATTTACATGGGACTATATGGATATGAAAGAGTTCCACCCTAACCTATGCACTCACCATATTTATTTGAAGGATGGTTGCAAACCAGTCAGACAACCACATCACCGCATGAACCTTGCGCTAAAGGAGGTGCTGAAGGAAGAATTATAAAAACTCTTGAGTGCTAATTTTATTTATCCAATATCTGATAGTTAGTGGGTGTCGCTGCTTGTCATCATTCCTAAAAAGAATGGAAAGTGGAGAGTCTGAGTAGATTATAGAGAATTCAATAAAGCCACTCAAAAGGACCATTTTCCCTTACCATTTATAGATCAGGTCCTTGATACCCTTTCCGGGAATAAATTATTTTCATTCTTGAACGGATTTAGTGGCTACAATTAGATACAGATTGCCTCGGAGGATCAGGATAAAATGACCTTTACTTGCCCTTGGGGAACCTTCACATATAAAGTACTTCCTTTTGGACTCTGTAATGCACCAGCAACCTTTCAAAGGGCAATACTGGGAATTTTTTCTGACTTGTTGAATGATTGCCTTGAAATCTTCATGGACAATTTTACACCTTATGGACATGCTTTTGAAACAACATTAGTTAATCTGGAAAAAGTGCTAGAATGCGTGTATAGGCTAATGTTGCTTTGAGCACTGAAAAATGTCACATGATGATGGCTGAAGGGATCGTGCATGGACACTACATTTCTACTGAAGGCATCAAGGTAGACCCTGGAAAAATAGAGGAAATTTTTAAAATCCCAACCCACAAAACGCAAAAAGAGGTACGTAGTTTCTTGGGTCATGCAGGGAATTACAAGCGATTTATAGAATTTTTTTCAAAAATTGCATCGCCATTATTTCCCTTGCTCATGAAGGATGTCGACTTTTTTGGACAGGGAAGTGTGAGCAAGCCTTCTTAAAATTGAAATATTGTGTATCAACAACTCCGGTCTTATGAGGACCTAATTGGGAACTGCCATTTCACATAGCTACAGTTGCATCTGATATTGCGATAGGTGTTGTTTTGGGCCAATTGGAGGATAAGAAACCTTATGCTATTTACTACATAAGCAAAAATCTAACCCCAACTGAGCTCAACTACACAGTGACCGAGAAGGAGTTCTTAGCAGTCCTGCACACCATCAATAAATTCCGATATTATATCATTGGGTATCAAGTATTTGTACACACTCACCATTCTGCCATTCGTTTTTTAATGAATAATCCAATTGTCAATGGAAGAATTACACGTTGGTTATTGGTGTTACAAGAATTTGATATCACAATTGTCGATAAACCTGGAAAAGATAATGTAGTAGCTGATTTTCTTTCTAGGTTAACTATTGATGACAATTGCATTCCTACTGAGGATTCTTCCCTGGATAAATATCTCTTTGCTATTTCTACTTACTCACCTTGTATGCAAATATAGCCAATTATCTTGCTGCAGGGAAGTTTCCACAGTATTTGTCCTCCAAGGAGAAAAGAAGATCAACATCTAAGTGCTACATATACCTAGATAGACGGGAACCTCTATCACACTGGGCTAGATTTCCAGATCAGACGTTGTGTTAGAGAATATGAGTTCTTTGACATCCTCAAAGCTTGTCATAAAGAACCTTGTGGAGGGCACTTCGCAGACAAATGGACATGATACAAAGTCCCTTCAACAGGGTATTATTGGGCAACAATATTTTAGGATGCCAAGAATTTTATGAAGGGATGTGATAGTTGACAAAGGATGGGCCAACCATTGCAATCAGATGAGATGTAGTTACAACCCCAAATCATCTTAGAACCTTTTGAGAAATGGGCTCTAGACTTTGTGGGACCAATTAATCCCTCATCTAAACAGGAATATTACATCTTGGTCTACACTGACTATGTCACAAAATGGGTTGAGGCAAAGGCACTAACCAAAGCCACGGAGTAGGCTGTCTCAAACTTTCTGTTTGAAGACATATTTGTTCGATTTGGCATACCTAGGGAGATAGTCACAGACGGAGGGCCCTAGTTCACATCTCATAGGATCCAGGAGTTGGTTGTAAAATATAAAATCCATCATAGAATCACAACACTTTATCATCCACAAGAAAATGACCAAGTGGAAATCACTAACAAATTCATTGAGGGGATCCTTACTAAGATTGTGGCTAGTCATCGAAGAAATTGGGCTGATAAACTTCCAGAAGTGTTGTGTGCATATAGGACTACATGGAGGAATACCATTGGATTCTCACCATATGAACTTGTGTATGGTAAAAACCCCTTATTCCCCATTGAGTTTGAAATCAAGACACTAAGAACATCATAGCAGGTCAATTTGGATCTGGCTACAACAAAAAAGCACAGATTGAACCAAGTCAATGAATTGGAGGAGAAACGGTTAGCTTCTATCCAGCAAAAAGAGATTATCTAGCAGGCAGAGAGATGAGTGGCACGATAGATTCATCAAGAAGAAGTACTAGAAAGGAGATTGGGCTCTCTTATATGACTCAAGATTTAAAGACTTCAAGGGTAAGCTTTGCACCAGATGGCTAGGTCCCTATGAGGTAGATGCAGTCTTTGACAATGGGACTGTAAATTTGGTAACCATTCACAATGCGAGGACACCATTGCTTGTAAATGGGCACTGTCTTCGGTTATATCACAAACATGCTTCAAGTGATTCATTTGTCAACATTGTCACAAATTCGGATCTACAGATTACAGGAATAGGGGAAATCCCCCTTGTGCTGCAAAAATTCTATCTTTTCCAATAAGTGTAATAGTTGAAAATCAACAACATTTGGCGGCTGTTACACCTTCAAACTCTTAAAAAAAAATTATAATAATTTGGCTGTGAAAACCTTTCATGGGCATATATAGACAATTTTTGTAGAATTTGAAAGCCTCCTTGTGGTGGCTGTTACACAGTCTGTAACAACATCCGTTATTTCCAAGCATATCTTACAATAGTGTTGTTACACGATCTTCTCTTTTCTATTTTTGTAAAAATTAAGTAGTATATATTAGTCGTCTTGGCTGTTACACCTGTAACAGTTGATGACTTTTAGAAATAAATGAGACATTTTATTATAATAAACAACAGGCATCATCGTGATTCTCGTCATCGGAGTTAAGTTCGTGCGTCTCCCCACCAAAGCTAGGTTTGCATGTCACACCGCCCACGACTTCTCGCCACGTCACCTAGGTACATCATATAAAGGTAATATTGTATTCGCATTATTTGGTAATTATGGCAACTTAACGTGACTTTTAACGGTCGAGGGCAACTATCACATTTAAGCTGGGGGGGGAGCGAATAATATTGCGGCATGATCGTCGCATGACTTGTGATTATTCAAAAAAAATGAAATTAAGGCATGGTGACCTGGTAGTTATTGTTACTTAATGCCTGATCATACCAAAAGGAGAAGTGTACCTTCGACGAGATCTCCCATAACCCAGATTTAATAAGGAAAATTTACTGTGCATTACGAACCATGATTGCAAAATCCTAATTTGAAATCCTCACTTGCACCACCCTACCACCCTACCCTTTACTCTTGCTGGAGCACTGCATCCACATTCAGAGCGCTCAAAGAGGTGGGAAAAAAACAGTGCAAGCTGAAAGAACTAAGTAGTGTGCCGACTGCCCCGAAACATCTAAAGGAAACAAGAAGGAAGAGAAACAACACTGAATTTGCATAGTAATGGGTGGAGTAGCAATTCAGCATGAGCCAGGGTCCACAGAAGCCTTGGAGAATTTCCCCAAATCATGTGATATTTTCAAGGATGCATGTTGGTATGAGTTCTTCCATAGGTTGGAGGGATCAGACGACGGTGTTGCCATGGAATCTGCAAAGAATTTGGAGAGAAGCCAGATGGAGGCTAGAGGGTTGAAGCTGGAGTTCACAAAAGAGGTGATTGCTTGAGTGACGTGATTACCAGTGGAAGGAAAGAGGTGGTTTAATAGGAAGGTTAATGACCCCTCCCTGAAGGGGGATTTCCTCCAAGAGGAGGAGTCGCTGGTAAAGAAAGGGAGGGGGATCGATAGGTTGTCACTTCCCCAGCCATGGGATGATGTTGCCCTATACCTCATCAAGTACATTAATTGTGAGGGAAGGGCAACAATTGTGTTAGATTACCACTTTCCATTGCAAAATCATCTCTAACATCAGTAGTTGATCAATCTTCCCCACTTCTTTCTAGGAAACATTAGGCATGTGGCCACGACCGTGAAAACAACTGCGCATCCAGAAACATGTGTCACCAACCATGGCCTCATCAAGATCATTGTGTTGGACGCCTTAAGCTGTCAGGGCAGGAATTGGGAAGAATTCATGAGAAAGAAGGCCAGGACCACCCGTAGGAGGCAAACCAGGACGTCTGAGGAAGCTCCAATGGTGACAAAGGAGTAGCCCCAACCTTTGACAGTAAGGGTTGGTAAGAGGCTAGTTGACAAACCAATTGGTGATAGGCAGCCGAAGCAGAGGATAAGGGTTAGCGGGCACCTAGAGTCCCCATCCATGTCAAAGAAGAATAAAGAGGCAATAGAGCAAAAGGACGAGGAGTAGGCTCAGCCAGAGGAACCTTCTTCACCTAGTAAGAGTGAAACTCAATCCTTGCTATTAAGAATTGAAATTTTAGAAAAAAAGTTAGAGAGCTAAGGGAACAACTAGTAGAGGAAGAGGCAGAGGCAAGAGCCCTAGGGCTAGACACTTTGGTTGAGGCCATGGACAGGGCCAAAAGGGGAGATGTCCCAGGAACTATGTGCATGGCCTGTGCTGAGAAGCTAGTGGCAACAGGGTTTAAAGTCTATGCAATGGACACCACCTCGAGGGAAACACAAATTGAAATATGGGAAATTGAAACAAAAGAACCCATTGAGGACGTTGTTGTTACACAAGAACCAGCAACTGAGATAGCTCAGTCCACATAAAGTGATTTGGTAGTGGATACACATGAGACCTTGGCTGAAACTACTGTTACATAAGAACCAACAGTGGAAACAAAAGTCAGCCAAGGAAAGGAAGGAGAAACTAACATCCATGAGCCTGTGGTCGACACTGCTATTACACAATAACTAGTAGTGGAGACAAAATCCTACCTGGGAAAAAAATGATATACACAAATCTGTGGATGTCAGTGCGGTTACACAAGAACCAGTAGTGGGAATGGAAGTTGATCAGGGAGATAAAGAAATTGTAACAAAATCCATTGATGAAGCTGTTGTTACACAAGAACCAATAGCCAAAGTGGAGTATTTTCAACCTCAATTGATAGTGCATGTGGGAGAACACCGGGTCTTGATGCAGGATGGTGTTATGAAAAGATGTTGTTGTTACCAGAGCTACAGAAATGGAAGTAGCAGGCGCTTTCTCTACAAGAGGGGGTGATCTCACTCAAGGCACACAAAAGGATGATGGATTCCATTAGGGAGAAATGGCTAAAGGAAGAATGGGAGAAAGAATGGGAAGCACAAAGGCATAAGTAAGCTATGAAAAAGAAAGATGAATAGTTGTATCAGCTAATTCGACAGGTCTTGGACTTAATGGATGACAAGACCAAGCTCCATGGCCTTGTCCTAAACCTGCTAGCATGTAGGTGGTTGTCCCTGTCATATCTTGTGTTTGTTTGGGAACGATATTATTTATTTCAATTAAAAGTAGTTTTTGAGAATAGGTCTTATTTGGGTTCTTCAACCCGTACTTTTCTTGAGATTTTTCGCTGCTGCGACTTTGATGAACAAAGCTTGTTGTGCGAGCTATTTTTGCATAATATCATGTGTGAGTATGTCAGCATGAAGATGGTAGCAAGTGTCTTCTCTTATATGGGTGATTTGCAGTTGCGAGCCTTCCTTTCATTTATGAGGAACCAGATTGAGTGGCATCTGGCCATGAAATCAGCAAAAGCTAACGAAGAAAGAATAACATTGTGGGTAAGAGCCGAACCAGGGATGGTTTAGGAACTCAGGCGTGAGTTTAAGCTATTCCTGAGCACTCCAAAGATCAAGGAACAATTGGTTGTTTATAGGAAAAGGATTATGAGGATCTGCCTCAACCTGTATGCACAAATGAAAAGTTGAGCGCTAGAAGGATGCCTTAAATGCACCAAGGCTTGTAGCGCTAAGTTACAAGAAGAGGATCCTTTTGAGTATAGAAAATTTTTGGCTGCTATTACACAGGTGCCTAAGTATGCTCGGATCGTGCAAACATTGGGGGCATTCTGGATTGGGCTCAGATTTAAATTTCCTTTGATTTGGTTGCCAGTAGAGGAGTATCAACCAGACTACCACCTATGTGATTTTGAAAAAGAATCCTAGCCACGTCAGTTGATGGCCATTCAAGGGTAAAAATCTCTAGGTGAAGACAATTCTGACGCCTACAATTTCACAGACTTCCATCGGGGGTATAGTAGGAGAAGCTGAGATTCTGCAGGGGGACATGCAGTTGTTTCAGTCGGGGGGAGATGTTGGGTGTGGCTTTTTAACTTTTTTCTGCACCTTCTTCCCCTAGTTTTGATCCTTTTATCCTCCAGGCCTATGAACTTTACATGATTAATTCCCCTGTTTTCTCACCTTTATAACCTATTCTACTGTCATGTTACTTTGCCATATTTTACTGAATAATACAATGCTTTATTCCTTTTTGTGGCTAACTAGGGGAGCATTGAAGAAGTATTTTGCAAATCTCTTCTCCTTTTCAGGCGTTGCTCGCGAGAACAAGGTTATGGAGTATACATGCAACACTAATTAACTATAGAGAAGGCTAGAACAGTTCACTGTTACACCCTGTATGTTGTTACAAGTTGTTATTACACATTGGATGTTGTTACAGGTTGTTGTTACACATTGGATGCTGTTACAGGATGATGTCACACTACGCATTGATAAAAAGGTCCGCTGTTACACCAAGGGTGTTGTCGCCATTGATTTTCATAACATACCGAACCGATATTCACTTGCAGGATGTTGTTGCACCGAAGTTGGAAATTATGGGTATTATTCCACATAACAGTTGTCGGCAGTAGGAATTGTTTATTTTGGAAGCAACAGACCCAAGCGGTTGCAATCCTAACTAATGTATATTTGTATTTAGAAATAGGTTGTAACTACTTTTATTTTTTATTAGTATGAGAATCAAGAGATTCTCATGACTGATCTGTTTTTAATTTCGGGTATGTAATAAATATAAAGGAACTCAATTTTCCATGTATAAGGATAGGGCATATAGAAAAGTACTCTTACTATGCATCTGTAACTCTGAAATTATTTTTAATATTAATCAGCACGATGATGATGTTACTACTCTTCAACTGATTCGTTAATTACTTTTGTGTTATTCCTGCGCCCTGCTGAGGAGGAAGGGCCCTCCTCTTTGGCAGGGACTACAGTGATAGAGGTAGTGTACATTATAATTTAGCTAATTGATTTATGGTTTCTTGCTGTTGTTGTACAAATTATGGGTTACATTCGTTGTTGTTTCAATTTACATTATGCTGTTACATTGAGTTAATAGTTGAATTGAGCCTTTTGTGATCCATAATAGTTGAAAGAATAACTTCGGCGTAAATCACATGTAGACATACATTTGTCGACGTGTTTCGAACCAACCAGTGTAGTTCATCGCCAGGACAAGTTGAAGAAACCGATCCAGCTTAGCCTGTTAAATAGTCTGAGCAGAGACTCCAATGGCTAATTGACTAACGGCTAATTTTGACCTTAGGACCCAGGACAAAGTATTATTTATTAATTTTATTTTATTATTATTTTAATATTATTTTATTATTATTATAAAATAAATGAAGTAATTTCAATGGTTGGTTTTAAAAATAAAAATAAAAAACTTATGAGTAATAATAAAAATAAAAACTTATATTATTCTAACAAATTTAATAGGAATAATAATTATTATTATTATTACAACTATAATAATAGTAATACTCATAACAATATCATTAATAATAAAAATCTATACTATTCTAATAATTTTCTTAATAATGAGAATAATATTAATTCGAATAAACATTATTATTATGATAATAAAAAAAATTAATTCTAATAATAGTCTTGTTAATAATGAGGGTAATAATATTATTTCGGAGGATAATTTTTCGAGTAATAATAATGATAATTCATGTAATATTAATAATAGTACTTTATATCACAATGGACCGGAATCTTTTAGCAACAACAATGATGGTAACCTAAGCAACAAGGTTTTGAATCTGGACCAGGTTATGTTCCGCAATTCTAAGGTCATTAATCTTTCTAGCTTTTCTTTTTCCCCTTCGGTTTTCAGTGTTTTAGGCAAAGGTCTAAACTTTGCCCTTGCCCCTAGAAAAATCCCGTTGGAGGACATTATTTGCGATGTGGAATTCGGGATTAGAGATCTTCCCAATAATATCAAGGACACTATTAGATAGGATTGTGTTGTCGTCCTTAGGAAGGCTAAGCCCCCTCGGAAGAACCTCAGCAATGAGGAATTATCTACCCTAAAATCCTTAAATCAGAACGAAGATATTGTCATTTTAAAGGTTGACAAAGGTGGAGCTACGATCATCCTTAACAAGGATGATTACCGGAGGAAGATGCTGGATCATCTCCACAATAGTGGCAGTTATAAAAAACTGCCCAAGAACCCTCTAAAGAAGATTTCTAGGACTGTGGCTCTCGCCAGCAAATCTACTAATTCAGTGAGTTCCCTGTGCCACAAGCTCATTGAAAGTAGTCCCATTACTCCTAGGATCTATGGGTTACCGAAGATTCACAAGGAAGGATCCCCTCTGAGGCCTATTGTCAACACGATTGGCGATCCAACGTATCTTCTGGCTAAGTTCCTTGCCCTTAAACTTAAGCCCCTGGTTGGCCGCACTGAGTCCTTCGTGAAAGACTCTGCATCCTTCATTAAGGAGCTTAAGGATATTAAGCTTAGCCCCGAGGACATTCTCGTCAGCTTTGACGTGGTCTCCCTTTATACTTGCATCCCTATAAAGGAGGCCTTGGAAGTGATCTATCGCCTAACAGATCCCGATACCGTGCATCTGGTGGAGATCTGTCTCACTTCCACGTTCTTCTGCTTCGAGGGTGAATTCTTTGAACAGACTTGTGGTGTTGCCATGGGTTCCCCTCTTTCCCCTTTGTTGCGAATCTTTTTATGGAAGATTTCGAAGCCAAAGCTTTATCCTCAGCTCGTCTTCTTCCTAAGCTTTGGAAAAGGTATGTGGATGACACTAATGTCATCTGGCCCCATGGCCCCGAGGAGCTGGATCGGTTCTTTAATCA
Organism: Pinus taeda; assembly: GCA_000404065.3. Taxonomy (NCBI): domain Eukaryota; kingdom Viridiplantae; phylum Streptophyta; class Pinopsida; order Pinales; family Pinaceae; genus Pinus; species Pinus taeda. Next base: position 24,403 of record APFE031430391.1, on the reverse strand, counting down.
CCTCAACAGCCGGTCCTCTGCCATTAAGTTCACCATGGAAAAAGAGGTCAATGGTTGCCTCCCTTTCCTGGATATTCTTATATCTCGGAATAAGGATGGCTTTCTCTCCCACTCTGTGTTCCGAAAGAAAATGCATACTAAGCAGTATCTTCATGCCGATTCCCATCATTTCCCTGCTCAAAAGTTGGGTGTTCTTAACACCCTCGCTACTCATGCCCTTAGGATCTCTGATTGTGAGAGCTTTGATAAGGAGAGATCCCATCTCCTTAATGTCTTTGTGGAGAATGGATATAGTAGGCGCCTAGGTCAGAAGGCTTTCCGTAAAGCCTCTAAAAGTGCGTTAATTAGAAAAGAGCCTAAAGAGCACCGTCTAGGTGTCCATCTTCCCTATGTCCAAGGAACCACGGACAAGATTGCTCGGATCCTTAAAAGGTATGATATTCCCTCAACCTTTAGGCCCCTCAACACCATTCGCAATTCCCTCAAATTGGTGAAAGATCCCGTTAACCCTAAGGACATGAAGGGTGTCTACTTGATCCCTTGTTCATGTGGGACCCCCTATATTGGGGAAACAGGGCGCTCCATCCATCAAAGGATCTGCGAACATGTGGCCGACCTAAGACATGGGAGATCCAAGTCTTCGGCTTTAGCAGAGCATGTAGAAAAGACCAAGCATCAGGTGTGTATTGAGGAGGCCAAGGTGGTTGCCAAAGTTGCTCAGTTCCATCATCATAAATTTAGGGAAGCTATCGAGATTGAAAAGAGGCCGAGCAATCTCAATAGGGATGATGGCTGGAAAATCGGTAGGTGCTGGATTCCAGCACTCTCTTCTTAGTCGGTTTTTCTGCCCCCTCCTCAGAATTGAGCTCTTTTTATTTATATATAATT
>APFE031430391.1:0-20494 GCA_000404065.3 Pinus taeda | reverse complement strand
GGATGATCATCTGTTCGGAAATGATGTACATTTGATGTCTTTATATTCCTAAATATATCGTAGCCCGGATGGATGAAACTAGATCCGGGGTCTTCAAAACTCGTTCAATCTTCACTCAGAGTACAAGTCCATCCATGTGAAAAATGTTATGGAGTCGAACATGGAAAGGCATCGCCTGATTACCAGCCAATGATGTAAGTTGTTAACAGGCATGAGAGGAATCACCAATAATGAAAATGAACCTCAAGGTACTACAGTACAATTCGCGCAATGTGAAAAAGGACTTGGCGTCGAACACCACGCAAAATCTCTCGGTTGAAGGCCATTAATGTAAACCTGTCACCGAAAGTAAGAAACTTGCCATTGAGGCATGCAAGCTTCAAAGTACTGAAAGGGTTGTTCCTAGCTCGACTTCTTGGATAATGAGCTGATGTCGACAAGAAGTGACCCATCGTAGGAGGGCCTTAATGAATCCCACATCTACGACACGGAACGAAGCAAATGATTTTGGAGGTGAAAACGATCTGATGATACAGTGTTCAGGGTGGCGGTCATGAAAATAATAGAGCGTGAATGTATTGCAGTGGGTGAGACACAGGTGAATTCTCTGAATGACTTCTCTTGAACATATCGGCGACACTGATGAACGAAACAACCCAACCCAACTCGGATGCGGAGAGAAAGTGTCATGTTCAAGAGCGACTTGCTACCAATAAAGTTTTTTCAAGTTTTCTTCCCAATTTCCCCAGTCATTGCTGACCAATACCTCTTTATTTTTGTCAAGCTTGAGAGGATAACATATGCTGGGTTCTATAATCCCCTTGGGCGAACCTGTCGCTATATTTTAACGAGCCTAGCGACAGTGAAACTCGTTCTCGTCCATTTGGACGAGTTTGTCGTTATTCAGTTTTAACGAGTTTAACGACAAAGATAACTCGGTCCTTTTCAATTTTAGAGAGTTTGAAAGGGACGGAAAGGAAACTCCAAAGATTCTTTTTCGTCATATAATCCCTTAAGTCTGAAAAAGCGTAAAATAATACGAAAGGGATGAAAGGGATGAAGAGTCGAACAAGACAAGTGCTCGATCTTTTTGTGTAATAATCCCTCAAGTCCAAAAAGATTAAAATCTAGAGGAGGGATAGCACTTCCGATGACTTTAATGAGCCAGAGAAGCTAATCGCTCGACAATCTTTTCATTTTTTACGATTCAGTTGAAAAGAGCTTAAAGAAGACTCATTTTTTGAGGAACGAGTGATGATTTCGAGTAGCAGTTGATTCCAGGTACGGTTTGGAATTTTCCAAACACGGCAGTGTCACAAGGATGGCTAATAGAATCACTCTTCGCAGATGTTCTTTGAAAGGGTAAACAATCAAATGGAGGTGAATGATCGGCTAAAAACAGAGTGGAGGTGATGATGAGAACACGACCAAGGCTCAAAAGCTGATGATAAGGTATTCACAATGGTTATTTACCAGTTCATTTTTTAATGAGCTTCAACTCTGGGGGAAAATTTGCTCATTGCTTATGTTTATTTTTTAACGAGCTTGAATTCCGCGTTAAAACTGCTCGTGGCGGGTTTATTTTTAAACGAGCTTGAACCCTGTGGTAACACTGCTCGCCACTCATATATTAAGGATGTCTCATCTAAGATGCCATTTTTTATGGGGCTTGCACCTTTTGAAGCTTTGCCTCGGATCCTTTATTTATGCAAGCTAGGAAACGACCAGCCTTACGAGTGTAAAAGGTTAGAGGACCTACAAATTTAAAAAATAAATGGTCGCTCTTCGCTTGCATGCGGAAAGGTTTGCATGCCCCCAGGTATAGCGAAAAATTCCCAGGTTACCATGAAAGCTTTCCATCTGCGTTGCAGACAAAATGCTTCCTTGACGATGTCTACCAAAACAGACCAAGGTGAGTGGCACAGTCGCCTCCACTCACATAACTTTGAGGAAGGTATCTTATTCTAGTTTAATCCCATTTTCCTAGATGGACGGGTGTGTCAAACTAGTCATATATCCTCCGCAGAAACTTACTCTATACCCAAGGTTTTCCTGCCGAAATAGACCAGGGTGCATGCCCCCTGGGTTTCAGTCATATCCTCCTAAATCACTTGCGCTCATTAGGTGGATGGACTGGAGATCGATGAGACATTCCTTGCATGAAAAGACCATTTAGGGATGGCATTTGACTATTTGCTATGTGTGAACTGGGGAATGACAGTTGGTCTACGAGCTTGACCATTTTGCCTTCGTGCGGAAAACACATTACTCTAAAGAGTGAGGAGACGACGGTTCCCATGCAATAAATATAGTCACGTCCAAGGAGTAGATTATAATCCAAGGTTCCTTGGACTACCATCACGTTCATGTCAACGGTTTTCCTTCTCAAAGTAATGGGCACATTGGGAAGGATCCCTAACAGTCGACTGGTTCCTTTGTCAAAACCTGTCAGATTTCTCATTTTAGGCGAAAGCGATAGCGAACCAAGCGCTTTCCAAGCAATTGAGGAAATGATACTCACAAAATCCCCTTCATCTATGATGGTACCATCCATGACCATTTTGTAAGCTTGTACAATGATTCGGAATGGTACACTAGCTAGTAAACAGGGTTTGCCTAGTAGATTTCAGTCGAAGGAAACGACTAGGTTGCTTGGAGGTGGGACCGAATAGACGGCCGGATATGACTCTGATGAACTTTCTTCCTGCGGTAAAGGAACAGGTAGACTGCCCCTAATTTCATCGGAATCTGTGTTTACGAAAAGAATTTGAACGGTGTCATTCTCTTTCTCTTCAGTGACGGTATCATTCGAAGATGAACATTCTGAAGGCAAGATCAGGTCAACTACCGCCTCGACCTTTTGACTTTCGTCTGGTATGGATTCAGAGGGTTCATTTTCAATGATAGATGTTTCGGCCCACCACAATGGCATGCCAACTGGATTTTCAACCAGTGGTGGACTTGGCAAGAGTTTCTTATATCCAGGAGGGAGCGATAGCAGTGAAGCAGGACGGTCATCCAAAACTCTTTTAGCTTTGTCTAGGAAGGGACAACGGTGGACGGCATGATCGCCTTCACACAATTTACAAGGAAATTTGCGATTCCTTTTCTGTCTAGATACTTCACTTTCACTGGTTGATGGTGTGCATTCAACATGATCATCAGAGGTTGATGACACCAGATTGTGCAAACAAGGAGACCAGTCCCTTAAGATCTGAGGGATGCAAGGAAAATCTCGGTGATAGTGGTCTCCATTGCAAATGACACATGGAGGTTTAGGTTTAGACAGTGCGGTGTGAGAATTTTCTCTAGACGACGCATGGTTGCCCCCTTTCACTTTTGTTTCTTTCTTCTTCTTTTCTTTTTTCTCTTTCCGCTTGTTCTTCTTCTCAGTGACTTGATCTTTAGCTTTACCAACTTTATCAAGCGAAGAGGAAGGAGGAGACGGAGAAACAGAAGAAGTAGAAGGCTGGGGAACAAATCTAGTATCATCTAGTTGCTGACTTGACTATTCAGGAATTACGGTATTTTGAACGACAGAGGTAGAGAAGAGCCATATGGGCAAACCAATCATCAACCCTGGAAGTGACAATGTGGCCATATGGGGTGCACCAACATCTCCCCAAGAGAAGCTAGGATTTCCTCCAAGGGGAAACCCTTGGTTGGTAGACTCCATTTTTCTCAACCTAAAGACCAACGAGGGAATTTGTGATGTTATTCCGATTAAAATAAATTTTGGACGCTTTGACACAACTTGTTTTTTCAATTTTTAAGAGTCGAGAAAAAACAAAAGATGACTCTTGTCGCCTTCACTTTTTAATGAGCCTGAAGTGACAAGTGCTCAGATGGACCTTTTCTTTTAAGGAGTCTGAAAAGGAGAAAAATAGACTTCTCTGGAAGTCTATGCAGAGGGGATTAGCAAACCAATCGCAAAAATGCAGAATAATTTTTACGGTACGACAGTCAATCTTCCCGAATGCTGTGTTCAGTGCATTGTGATCGATAGGGTGGTAGACACGACTTCCTAAGGATAAAGGATGTAGCTTATTGTGGTCTCCCAATATATACTCGACGGTACGTGGGAGCACAAGTCCGAACTGGCACTTACCGTCTCAGAGTGGAGGAATCACCCAACCAACAAAGAAAACAACAATTACCAGGTTTTATGACGCTGGAATACGTCTCTAGCCTAGACCTCTAGATGTTATGCGTTAGGTTCCAAAGCGTTTTTAGATTCATTAAATTTATTTTATAGTTGATCTTGTTTAAAAATTTGCCTTTCAAGTTCACCGCGTGATGTGTATACAATTCCTAAAATGTAGTCTAAGATGATAAACAATTGTTTAATCTTCTTTTGGCAATGAAAGAAAGTTGAGAGTCTTTCAACAAAGAGCACAAAGCACACACTAAATGCACTGTCCTAAATCAAACCAAGCAGTCTAAATGAAAATGCACATGCATGTATTTTTTTTCAGCCTTCTTAATGTATAAATGACGATAAGAAGTGCAAATTTGAATTATTTTCAAAGCGACAATACTTAACAAATTTCTTTTCAAAATGAAGTGAAGATAAGGACGACACTTTGCGATTTCGAAATGAAAACTATTTTTTGACACTTTAAAAAATACTAATTCAAATCATATATAAGAGTAATAGTACAATCGACTATCAAGAACAATGGGATTCTCTTCTATAATTGAAAACGACACTTACGACACTTTCAGATTAAGAAATGACAGTTCGACTATGCTACTTCTTTGCAAAAGAGAACTGAAAATGGCGCACAATACATAAAAACACTTACAGTTCTTTGCACAATAGAGGCGAAATGATGGAAGAGAAGGGGGTTTTCACAAAGATATACTGACCACAAACAGCAAAACTCCTGAATAGAACTGAAAATAGTGAGGAAAAACCAAAGTCTGAAGGTAAAGTTAACCTTCCCTGACCATCGCACCTATCACACAGGGAAATCAATATGCAACGTACCTACTGCACACGAGAAGTGTGATGCATACAGACTACCTTGAAGGGTGGGTGAGATGGTACCAATGCGAGACTTTTAACCAGTTTTTGCTCACAATTTGCAATTCAGTTCAGGGATTTAGGCCGAGTAAGTGATGTTCAGTAAATGTAAATCACAGGGGTTGATCTAAGGAGGTTACTAGAGCCACCACTTAGGGCAATTAGAACGTTTTCAGATCGATTGTTTAATTCATAAATAAAACCTGGAGATAGACTAAAGCAGCATTGATCTACTTTGAATTTGTATAAAAAATGTAGTTCGAAGGCTAGCTGGCTTGACTTCAAGCTCCGTCTGTAAGTTTATAAAACAAACAAAGACAGACTAACAAACAATCTATTCGCTCCCCAACGGAGTCAACATTTTGTTACCAGGAATAGTGTCCACTCGGAGCTGTTATTCCCACTAAGACTAGTAGCTATCTTAGAAACAAACAAGTAAAGTCTACTTTTGCTTTCCTTTATGAAAATATATAAGAGTGGAACAAAGGACACCAACCTTAGTCTTGTGCTTGGTTCCCTAGTTTGATTCCTCTCCTTCCTGATAGATCTTTGCCACTTCTTCTTCGTCTGCCCAACTTCAAAGAGCACCTATGGAATCAAAGAAACATACTATTATCGAAGAACAGAGATCTGTATTCATAAATAACACGGGACCAGATATGTGTTAACCATACAAATGCATATATAATCAAACATACAAGAATATGGAGGAAAACTTGAATAGCTTTATTAATATCAAGAAAAGAAAGAGGATTACAACCAATAGTTCTGACCCAGCATCATCCTCCAGCAATAAATCCCTTCTCCACCTCAAGTAAAGCTTAGATCACCCAACACTATGAAGTTTCACCAAAAAACCAATAGCACTTTTCTACAAGATACAAGATTCCATCCTTTGGATCTCTATGATGAGGGATCCATTTATAGATGATTGTAGGGGGGTGAGTCATCTTCTGCAGTTTTGATTAGTGTCCTCTCTCTGATAGTTCTTGATTCCACTTGGAGACTGATGATCTCTTACTCATCCCTGGTCAAAAACGAAGAGGCAAGTGTTAGAGGGGAAGTTTCTGGAAGATTCCATGATCTTCCACCTCGCAAACTGTCTCTACCATTTGTCCATTCTAGACCATCGCACCCTACAGAGGGGCCATTCAGTATGCATCACACCCTTTACACTGGGAAGGTGATATGCATCACACCCTCTGCACTAGGTATTCAGTATGGTCCAGTTTTGACCATTTCTGAGCAGTTTTTTAGTGGAGAACTTCTGGGAGATGAAGTAATCAGCTGACCTTGTTCCTTTAGGCAGTGAAGCAACACTTTTAGGGACTTAGGAGCCCTCAGTTTATGGACATTTATGATTGGGGTTGAAGTGCCCAAAAATGTCTATAACACAACACCATGGTACATCTACCTTATGGGGACTAGTTTAGCAAAAAAATAAGCATATCCACACATAGTTTTAAACAAATTTAATTACAAATGTTTCAGGGACATAAATCATGATGTTACAATTGGAGCTATTTTTTTTGTTAAGCTTGGTAGGTCCATCCATTTTCTATTATATATTAGGAAAATTTACACCACACAAATTGACTGGGTGGCCTCAACTTGCCCCGAGGGGAAACCAAGTTTGTTGGCCACTGGTCAGTGTTATATGCCATCCAAAAACAAAATTGCTTCAGTCTTTCTAGCGAAGCTAGATAAGTCTCAATCTCATGTCCAAATACTACATAACTGTAATAACTAGCATATGCAATAGGAAACATAAAAGCTAACCGCATAAACAAAAACAAAGCATGAGGAATTTAGCCTTTCTGCTCTTTCTGCTCATCGGAGACAGAGCCTCCAGGAGCAGGATCTTCAGTAGTTGTCCCTGACATTCCATTCAACTCCAGGATGCAAGGGATGTGGCGGTCGATTCGATCCATCCTGATGTCCTATTTGTGCAACTGAAGGAGGATTTTTTCCATGTCTTTTTTATAACTGGGCAGGCCCTACACTGTGACCGCCATCTCCACAGAGATTTGTTCCATCGCTTTGCCCAGCAGACTTTTCATTCAGAAATACAAGTACAGGGTGTGTCTGAACTGAGTAATTCTACCATGGGTATTCCCTGGATTAGGGGCCATCATCCTCCAGTGGTCGATCTCTTCCTCTGGTTCACTTTCCTGTTTTATCTTTGTTTCCCAGTCTTAAATCAGCTTCCGAATTCCTACGTCCGTCTCATCTCGGTATGTCGTTGTTGCCTTTGCTATGAGGTGCTCGACAGGATTACGACCCCTGCGAGCTTCCGATGTGCTCATCCCCTTGTCTGCCCGGTGGATTGGGCCTCTCCTTCCTCCAACATGCCCTCTCATTGCTTGAGCCATAATCCATGCAGTGATGCCTTGTGGACAGTCAAACGAAGTTAGGTTCATCAACCCTTGCGCATCATCCCATTGTCCATGTTCATACAGTGCCTCCCTTCCATGCTTCACCATTTGTGGGTTAAGGTAGCCTAGAGCCCACATGTGGCCAAGGGAATTGGGTTTCGGACTTGTCTCCCAGGGCTGCATAAAGTGCCCCTCCCCCTTGCTATGGTGCAATTTCCTGTCATCCCACTGCATCTGGAGCCAATCCCTCAGGCCCGTTCGGAGCCTAGCTCAATACTTGCATTTATACCCCCTTTCAGCTCCCTCAGCCAACAAATGCCATCGATGGGTGTGCTTGCCCCTCTGTCCCAAATACCGCTTAGGGTCCCTAGCTTTGCCCTTAATACCATGCAGGTACCCATTTTCCCAAGGTTTTCTCAACGTTCTATTGTCATGGCTGATATCTTGACCCCCTGCCCTCAACTCTTTCGTGCCTCTCCCTTCAGCACCCAGCGTCCCAGGAATGGCAAACCCCTTATCCCCTATTTCACTGGTTTGAGCAACTAGGTGTAGGGCCGCATATCTTCTCGACCCACCATTACCAATGTCGCTGCCAAGATTCAGGTTTGAATGGGATAAAAACAAAACGTAGAGCCAGGCCATGGCACTCTCTTTCCTCCCCCAGTTTCTCCCATACAACGCTACTCCCCATTGAGACGGCCTCTTGCCTCTCCCTTACCCCCAACAAAACCCCAACTAGATCATGTAATTGATATAGGAACCCAACCGAAGCATGGAATTGATACACGAGCGAGTCTGAATTACGTACCATGAAACTGTTTCTTGTCCTGCAGCCAAGGAGTCGTTGCCCCTCTCCAGCTCTGAGTCACCTCCCGTCTCCACAATTGCTCTCTCTTGCTCGACACGTCGAATGCCTTAACCTTCTTCGCCACCCTTCCTTATTCCTTCCTCCGCCACCTTGCCAGCCCACTGTTCATGCATTCATATTAGAGGACACCGCACCCCCTGCCTTGAGCATGTGGGAGACAGTGGTGGTTATGGTCCTTGTACAACCCATATCACATCCCAACATTTCTCCTCTGACACCGTCCGTCATCCCGATCGGGAGGTTACAATTGGAACTATTATTGATAAATGAATTGTTAGTTTATTATGAAATCAAGACTAAGGTTGGTGTCATTGCTCCTCTACTCATGTTTTTTCTTTTTTCCTGAGTTATTTTGCAAGTCAAACAAGATTATGTTGCCCATGGTTTAGAATATCATTCCCATGGCTATGTTAAATCCCTGTGTTAGTTGGCCCTTTTTGAATTGCCTCGAAAGTACAATTCAACATCCCTTTTTTGTTCTTAATCGATAGTAGGGATTGGCTCCATGCACCATTTTTATTGGTTATAAATCAATATTGCACTTCATTTGTTTAAATAGGTCATCTTGGGTGATAGACAAGGATCCCTTGCCTTAGGAAATATTGAGGACACCCCTCCTCCGACCCAAGAAAAGGTTCGAAGGCTTATGGTGGCACAAGAAGGTGCATCCTGCACACTATGCCTTCACATTTGGCCCATTTGTCAGAGATAGTGGGAAACACGGGGTACAAGATAGGAGTTGGCACCATTGTCAAGAATCGAACTTGAAATATGACATAACTTTTGTTCTCTAGTCAGGGAGAATAAATTGTTGGGCGACATAACTTTTGTTCTCTAGTTAGAGAGAATAAAGTGTTCGTTGATATCTATTCATAGTATTTTTGAGTGGGTTTGTTTATTGAATCAATTACTTATAAACATAAAAATATGTCTACTTTTACTCTTTGAGGAAAGGCTAAGAAGTGCCATGTTCTCTAGAAATCAAAAGAGTGTTATGAAAGGCGAGTCCAAAAAAGGTGACTCCATAGGGAAACATGTTCACTATGGTAAGTTAGATTCCATATTTATTGTCGCAAGGTCCAACATCAAAGGCACATGGCTACTCCCTTATTTGAACCAGAATAGGTTTGGCAATGAAGACAAAGGCTTCCACGCTGGCATGCAAGTAAGGAACTAGATTTCCCTATTCCATTATCCACTTTTATATTTGGGTGTATCTGTGAAAATTCTAAAAACCATAATCGTATTGCAGCAATTGGTATTATTTCTTCTAACTAATAAATTAGTTACTCAGTTTATTGCTACAACAAAATCGAAATAAACACTTTGTATCCTTCACAAATAAAAATTGTGAAAATAAATAGCACTGGAATTGAGAAAAATACTAGCACACACATAAAAATAACATTTTAATTTTTGGAGAAAAGTCCCCAGAAAAACCCAATGCAACAAAACCAGTGCAACAAATGAGGGTTTTATTTTATTATGTAGTAGTAAAATCCAAGTACAATATGGATGCTTGAAATTGGCAATCCACAACAAGAAAATATGGGAAAAATTATTGAAGTGGATTACCCTTCCTCCAAAAGCAATCTCGGCACAACCTGCATTCAGAAAACTTGGCCTCTTGGACCCTCTATGTCAGCCTCTGCGCTACTCTGCACAATATCTATGATGTCAAGCCTCCAACCAGCCTCTGATGAAGTCATTTTTCCTGCCTTAGTGATCTGTAAACTTTTGTGGATATTCCATTGGACAGTTCGTCACAATAGATCTGATAATATTAAAATATTGTATTTTTAGCTATTACAACTTTATTTAAATTCTAGATCTGTAGATTTTATTATAATTAGTGCATGCATGCGAATGAAAATTATGTAGAACAGGAGAGAACGACAAAATAAAATCACACACACATAAGACACAAGATATGCTCTCTGGGAACCCTTTCAGGAGAAAACTCAGCTAGAAGGTGAGGTCGTTTCACTCTCTTTCTCTATCTAGAAACATGGTTGCAGGTACAAAGAAGTAATGTCTCTAGTCCGTGGGCTGCTACAGTGCACAAATCCTCTCTGTGTTCCCTGTCTCGTATCTCTCTTGGCTATCTTTTCTCAGCTATGGAACAAAATTCTATTGAAAGAATGGAATGCCTCCTCCTCCTAGTGGCTTGGTTATAACACAACCTGATAGCCTACTAGTAGTTAATTTTGACTAATCAACTCTTAACTAGAGTTACAATATATACTTTTCTAGATTCTTGTACATCACAAACAGATGGCTAGCCCTTTTTCCATGAATAATGTGGGTTGACGCGACATCCTCCCGAACTATAGGTGTGAAAATAGGAAGGTCAACTTCTGAGTGGCATAACTTTTGCATACGGGCTACGATTGACGCGCTTCTTGTGTAGTTGAAAAGATCTCTATGTGTAGAATAGCATGAAATTTTTTTGCATTAGAGCGATAAAGTTTTATCCCCAAGAAATTTCGTTTGATGCCTCAAAACGCTCATGGAAGGTTTCAGACCCTGTTTTGCCAAATTGGGTCTCGCTGGTAAAAATGGTTCTGTGAGTTGATTCCTCCACTTTTCCCACTCCAAATGCATCAAGATGGATGAGAAACAATATAATGATCCAATTCGGATCACATCTCCCTATTTTGGGAGGTTTTTGGTCCCCAAACGTTTTTATTGAATGAGGTGAGGACATTTTTCCTCCACCTTCTCTCTGGTGTACCATTTAGCTTTGCTTGGAAGTTGTCCCTTTAGCCCAATCTGCCAAAGGTCATGCTGCCCCTGTCTTGTAGTTTTGGACCCCTTTTCCAAAAATATATCTTCTGTCGACTATGTCTGAGTGTTTGGTGCCAAATCCTCCACTTAAGGTAGAACATGTTCCTCTTCTTGATCTAACATGGAAGGCTCATAGAGTTTCAAGTTCTCTACATTCATAATTGAGTAAATGCGCATATATAGTGGTAAACTGAGTTGATAGGAATTATCACCCACCTTTTCCAGTATCTCAAAGGGACCATTCCTTAGAGCGTAGATTTTCTTACCAGGTTCTTGCAACGTCTCCTTGTTCAACTGTAGCCATACTATGACTCCCACCTTGAATGATTTCTTTGTTATGTGCTAATCATGCTTGGCCTTATACTTCTCTTGCGAATTTTGCAGTGTTTCTTGTAGTTGTACATGGATTTACCTGATCTTCTCTATAATTTTTTCAGCCCTCAAAGCATCTCCTGTAAGTTCTTCCCTCACTCCTCCTTGCTGCCCATATGCAATATCCAAAGGTGAAGGTGGAAAATATCCAAAACAAGTCTCAAATGGGTACTTTCATGTAGAAGTGTGGACTGTTATGTTATAAGAATGTTGTATATATACCAGATTTTCATCCCAAGTATTCAAATGCTTTTGGTTGTATCCCCTCAGAAGCTACACCAAAGTCTTGTTGACTACTTTTGTTTGCCCATCTGTCTGTGGATGGAATGTTGTAGATCTCTTCAACTTTCTGTCCATCTTCTCCCACATTGTAGTCTAGAATGCTCTAAGAAATCTTGTGTCTCTGTCTGAAATGATGCTCCTTGGTATCCCAAAGTGCACCCAGACCTATCCAAAGAACAAGATTGTTGCTTCTTGTCCACTGATGATCTTTTTACAGGGCATCAAAACACAGATCTTGTTGAACCTGTCAACTACCATGAACAGGTAGTCATGTCCCTTCCTGGTTGTCGGTAAACATCTGACAAAGTTCATGGAAATGATTTCCCAAGGACAAGTAGGTACAAATAAGGGATGATATAGACTTTGTTCCATGTTGCTAGAGTTGTTGGTACAACAAGCATGCATCCTCTTATGAACCTAGCTACCTTTTCTTGCATCTTAGGCCAATACACATACCTCTGCAAGTTAGCCATGGTCTTCCCTACACCAAAGTGACCTGCAACCTTGGAGGTGTGAGCCTCTCTAATTAGTTGCAATCACTCACCTTTAGGAACACATAACTTATCCAACATGTAGAGTAACCCACCCTGGAGATGGTAGTCAACCGTGTTGTCACCATCGTGAACATGACTCTAACTCTACAAGTGCTAATACACCTCCTTGAGGTCCTCATCTTCTGAATATGCATCATGGGTGGATGGATCCATGTGCGTAAGAGTCCCCAAAGCTGTAATATTTGAGTGGGTGGCCTTGAAAGCATATTAGCCAACTTCTTGGTGTTCCCTTCTTATACTTGATTACCAAATGAAATTGTTGTAAAAACCCCATCCACTTATAATGCTTGGTCTGTTGTAGCTTACTTTGGGCCTACAAGTACTGTAACGGCTGGTGATTTTTGTGGATTACTATCTCCTTTCCCATCAAATATTGCTTCCACTTCTTCACAGCTTGCACCATGAAATATAGCTCCTTATCATAAGTAGGGTAATTAAGGACTTCCCCATGAAATACTTCAGAATGGTAGCATACAGACCTTCTTCCCTGCATCAAGACAACCCATAGAATACCTACTCGCATCTACCTCCACTTCACAGGGTCGCTGCAAGTTTGGTAATGTCAGAACTAGTGCTTAATTGATCTTCTTCTTTAACTCCTCGAAATCCTTCTACTAACCTTTTCCCCACTGGAAACTCTTACCATTTGTTGTTATGGCATGGAGCGGTGCTGCTACCGCTGAAAATGAGGCTATGAATTTCCTCCGGTATTGTGCTTCCCCAGTGAAACCCTGACCTCAGAAACATTAGTAAGAACTTGCCATTTCATGATGGCCTCCATCTTGGAAGGATCTATCTTCAGGTCTCCTCCACCGATCACATACCCCATATACACGAAAGATTGCTGCGCAAACTCACACTTCTTGAGATTTGCTACCAGTTGGTGCTTCTTCAATGTTTCCAGCACCTATGTCAAATGTGAAATATGCTCCTCCCAAGTAGCACCACATACTAGTATATCATCTAGATAGATAATAACAAATGAATCTATAAAAGGGCGTAATATATCATTCATTAATCTCATAAACGTAGGTGGTGCATTACATAGGCCAAATGGAATAACTAACTACTCATACAAACCTTGTCTGGTTTTGAAGGCGGTCTTCCATGTATCTTCTTCCTTGACTTGAACCTGATGATATCCAGACTTCAAGTCCAACTTGGTGAAATACTTTTCTCGCTGCAACTGATCTAGTAAATCGTCTATCCTAGGAAGGAGGTATCTATTCTTGAGTGTGATTTTATTCAATGCCTTGTAATATACAAATCTGCCAAGTCCCATCCTTCTTTGGCACAATGATGATGGGTGACCCACATGGTGATGTACTCGGTCGAATGACACCCTGTTTCAATAGCTGCTGCAACTGTTTCTTCACCTCACTAGATTCTATAACAGACTGTTTGTACAAGCCAATATTTGGCAATGGGGATTATGGCAATAGTTGGATCTCGTGCTCCAATTCTCTCTTAGGTGGTAACCCTTTAGGCTCTTAGAAGACATCCTTGTATGCGTGTAATAACTCCTGCAATTGTTGTTTATGTTTCTTAGTACACCCCTCCAGGGATGCCTTGCCTCTTATTGACTCCTCTTCGTACTAACTTTTTCTTAAAAACAATAAAACATACTTCTTGCTAGAACTGATCAATTTCTTAGCTTGGTTGGCACTTACCAGTGAAATTTTTTACTTTCCTTTGTGCATGTTGATGATGAACGATTTTCCATCCTTGATGAGCTGGTACTGGTTATCTCTCGCGAATATTTCATCACGCATGTACATGTGTATAAAATCTAATTTTGCATTGTTTTGTTACCTTCAACTCTGCATTCTTATTTACCCATCCCAGTGGATATGGGTTTAGCTAATCACGAACTCCCAGGCCCAACTTCTTGACCAGCGCTGCTGCAATGAGATTCACTTATAATCCTGAGTCAAACAGGGCATCAAACTTTGTCTTCTTGACTTGTATCTTTATATGGATGAGTTTGGTCATTTCTTTCTCGTCCTGTTGCTAAAGGCTACTCAGATTCACCTCCTTTTGCACTGATGTGCAGAAGGTCTTCTCATCCACGTCCGAGTTTCTTTCAACTTGGTTTCTCGAATCAATGGCCATGAGATTTTTCTTATTATTATCTTTCTTCTTGTTCTTCAGGTTTAGCTCTAGATGCAACTTCTAGCACTTCTTCTTTGTGTGGCCATCACTGTTGTAGTGGTTGCTAGGATATTTGCACTGGTGTGTTGTGGCTTCCGTCTTTTTATTTTTTCCCCCTTTTTTCTTCTTCTACCCCTCCTTAGAAACTGCATGTTTCTCCTTTTGCTTCAATCCACTTGATTGTGCTCTTTTCAAGCCTATGTTCTCCAGGTATTGTGATTGTATACAAGCCGCGTCCACCAATTTGGGCTTGAACAACATCACTTGCTCACGTAGATGGTGATGTCAACCCCCCAAATAATTGAGTGCATCTGGGTTCTTTGGAGAGATACCCGGCATTATAACCATATTTCTGAATTCTATGGTGTATTCCTGCATGTTTTGGCTCGACTTTTGCATGAATTAATGCCACGGGATCCACTGGTCCTCCACGTACCCAATGGGATAAAACTATGACTTAATGAGGGTATTGAAATCCTCCCACTTAGTCAGTGGAGGTTCTCCCTCCAACCTCATGGTTTCTGTGTGACTCTCCCACCAAGTCAGTGCATGGCCCTCTAATTTCAACCGCGCGAATGAGATCTTTTGCCCTTCCTTGATCTGATGGATGCTAAAATAAACTTCCAGTTGTTGCAACCAGTGGTTCAGTGTCAGAGCCTCAATCTCGTCGTGGTACGACTTGATATCGACTTTTTCATCCATTTTGAACAATGATTGATTCACGACACTCAAATTGGGTTGATCTTTTCTGGGTTCTTTCTTCGACTGGTTCTCTGTGTCTTCCTGATCTCCCGATTCCCTTTCTAATTTTTCCTCTGCATTCGAACCCCCATCTTCTCCAAATATCCCCAACTTATTACTTAGGGCTGCCATGAAGAGGTTTACATTGTGGTTTATATCCGTGACTTGTTGTTTGAGTTGCAAAAACCTCTCCTTTGTGGGATTACGAGGTTCATTTACAAATTCGTCATCCATGATTAGGGTTTTACGATTTTCGACCAAGCCGACCTACATCCCCTGCAAATATCCAAAAATACCCAAAGAAACTTGACTCTGATACTAAATGATCCATAAACTATTGTGAGTATTCCACTAGACAATTCGTCACAACAAATCTGATAATATTAAAATATTGTATCTTTAACTATTACAACTTTATTTATATTCTAGATTTATAGATTTTACTGTAATTAGTGCATGCATGAGATTCAAAATTATGTAGAAAAGTAGAGAATGACGAAATAAACTCATACACACATAAGTGTTATAGGAAAATTTCAGCACATCAACCCCAGCTTCCAAATCCATGTTGTTAGGGTCCATCAATCCCTAATTAATTTGTTTTCATTCCTAATGAAGTCATCATTCTTGCTTTCCACCAAGTTCCATGTCAAAAATCATCCAAAAAGTGTCTCTAAAGCAATCATTGCAGGAAGCCCTGTTTTAGGGTGCTATGCATCGCACCTAGCCTTTGTTTAGGGTGCGATGAGCGCGAGACAACTAAAATCCTCATTGGATTCCTTATCCGATGGAAGTTTCTAGAAGCATCTAGAGGGATAGGGTACGCTTTTGGATGAGGGAAAGGATGGATCATTGTCAATCCACTTATCCCCTCTCTCATGGAACCAACTCCGATTAATAGAAAAGCATTTATGAAGGCCATTTAATGCCCAACTTCCTCCCTACAGCTATAAAAGGACTAGTCCTCCCAAAGCTAGTCAAGGTTGAAAGCTATTAAGTTAAGGAAATGCTGTTGGTTTGAGACTAAGTTGTGAGAGTAAAGTTATCATGTCAAATTGTTGTTTCCATGAGGAGAGAAGGGTTTGAAGCTAGGAGGATGATGCTGAATCGGACATGCATCTACATGGGTTGTAATCTTCCTCTCTATTAATAAAGAGTTCTTTGCTTTTTCCATTCATGTGTTATGAAATGTACATTCTATTTTCGATTCTATAATGTGTTTGGTTAATAGATCGATATGTATGCTTTGATGGTTTTCTGTCTCGGCTTGTGTGCTGGTACCTTTCAAGCGAGTTAAGTACGAAAGGGAGTGGCGAAAGCCGTCAAAGGGAAGAGGGATCAAGCGAGAGATACATGTTGGTACTTGTGCTCATCTTTCTTTTATCTGTTAGCTATAGGAAAAGTAATGTAATTACTTTAACTGTTGTTCTAGACTTGCTACTAGGTCTAGGGGTTAGGCGCTATTCAAGAAGCACTAAAATTTCCCAAAACAAATTGGTGACTCCACTGGGGATCAATTTTATCCCTTATAGTAGCTAATGCATCTCTTAGAGCACTTTGACATACTTTAACCTCTGTTTTTCATCGAATTTAAGTCCAATTCACTGAAATTGAGTCAATTTTGAGCATAAAATTGTCATTATGTAATCATAGCACCTTTGTAACTGGCAGGGTGCTATGCATAGCACCCTCTGCACTAAGACAGTGCTGTGCATCGCACTATCCCTCACTATGGCATGCGATGGTTCCTTTTGGAGCAGTTTTCCCATCTAGGAGCTGAATCCTTAAGTCAATTTTCAGTTGTTTGAATTGTCTGTTTTACTTAGATGAGTTCTTGTCTCTGAAAGCAGTCTTTGTTTCCTTGTTTCGACCCATTTTAGACTGGATTGTTAAATGTTTGTTTATGTATTTATTTATCATTTGCAGTCCTTAGTCGAAAGTAGTTTCAGTAGATTGTTTTGAAGTGTCTTAAAATCTTCCTTTATTGAATAGTCGATTGGTCTATTTTGTGCATCTTATTCATATTTTCGTTTAAGTGTCGAAAATCTTTGTTTCCTTAAAGTTGAAAATGTCATTTAGTCTTCCTTTATCTTTAAGTGAAATTGTCATCAATCGACATTTTTGTGAAAAGAGTTTTTGAATCATTGTGCATTTGTTTTTTTAGTGCATAATTCACATTAAGGAGAACTGAAAAGAAAAAGAAATACATGCAATTGCATTTTAGGAGATTGAATGTGTGTGCTTAAAAGGAATGGTTAGGGAAATGCATTAGTGAGTGCTCTTTGTTGTTTGATCCAAAAAGTACTTGTTTTCTCTTTCCCTTGTAGCTAGGATTTTCATTGTCAAAATGGAAAGAGTGCTTCTCGTTTTAATTACATTCTTAGGAATTTTGGAAAACATCACGTGGTGAAACCCAAAGGCAAATTTTCTCTTTCCCTTGTAGCTAGGATTTTCATTGTCAAAATGGAAAGAGTGCTTCTCATTTTAATTACATTCTTAGGAATTTTGGAAAACATCACGTGGTGAAACTCGAAGGAAAATTTTTAAGCAAAATCAACCTAAAATTAACCTCAATTAACCTAATAACGCATTGGAATTTAACGCAAACATCTAGAGGTGTCTAGGCTAGAGATGTGTTCCGGCGTCTTAAAACCTAGTGGCTGTCGTTTCATTGAGGTTGGGTGATTCCTCCTCTTTGAACCAGTAAGTACTAGTACGGACTTGTGCTCCCTGTACTATCGTGTATATAGTGGGATACCCCAATAGGCTTACATCTTTTATCCCTAGGAAGCCGAGTCTACCGCCTTACCGATCACAATGGACCGAACACAGCATTGGGGAAGACTCATTGTTGTATGGTAAATCCTTGGTAATTTGTCTTTAATTTTCCACCAAGGTGTATATTGCAGTTTTGTGATTAGTTTGGTAAACCCTCTTGCTTAGTATCTCTAGAGTAGTCAATTTTGTTCCTTTTCGACTCTTTAAAAGAAAAGGTCCATTTGAGTGTTTGTCCTTTCAAGCTCATTAAACAACAAAAGAGACTAGAGTCATCTTTTGCTTTTTCTCGACTCTTAAAAAATGAAAAATCAAAGTTAAGTTCTAGTGTCATAAAAATTAATTGACTATGGATAACATCCTCCACGCTTGTTTTTTTAGTTGATCTTAGGTTGAAACATATGGCGACAAATCAGAGTCCACCAATCAAGGAATTCCTTTTGATGGGAATCCTATTCCTTTTCCTCCGTTTGGAAATATTGGTGCTCCATATATGGCTACATCGTCCCTTTCGGGATTTACCATTGGCTTGCCAGTATGGTTGTTTTCAACCTCTTTGGTTCAAAATGTCGTGATTTCTCCGCAATCGAGTACTCCTCTAACTGGACAAAATCAACCTCTAGTTGATCCTAAGGTTGACCCTTTGCCTTCTTCCTCGGTCGTTTCTTCCTCCCCTTCTTCCTCTTCCCCTAGTGAAAGTATTGGTACTAATAACCAGGTGGCTAAGAAGAAGAAGAAGAAGAAGAAGTAAATTCAGCAGAGGGGCAACCAAGCAACCATTGCTTTGAATGCAACATTTGATGAGAAACCACCTGTTAAGCCTCACAAAGTTCGATATCCATGCAAGCTTTGTGTGGGAGACCATATTCTCCGGAATTGTCCTAATATTCCTCAGATCTTAGAAGAATGGTCTTCTCGTTCACATCATCCCATGTCATCAACCTCTGGAGATCATGTTGGTGACATTCCATCAACTAGTGATAGTAAAGTTCATGGACAGAAGGGAAAAGTCAAGTTTCCATGTAGGTTATGTGAAGGGAATCACCCCATTCACCTTTGTACCTATTTGGATGAAGCCAAAAGAGTGTTGGATAACCGTCCTGCTTCACCGCAATGATTTCCATCTGGTTACAGGAAACTTTGCCTAAGTCATTCACTAGTTGATGAATTGACTAACTCAAATCAACTGTCGGTCAAACCCACTCTCTCTAAAAGTGAATCCTCTGAGTCTATACCTGACCCAAATCAACAGGTCGAGGTAACAGTTGACCCGATTTCACCTTCAGCTAATCGTACCTTTCCCGAAGAGAGTGAAAATGATACCACTCAAGTTCTTTTCGTTTTTCAGATTCAAATGAGCTTTGGGGCAATCCTCTTGTTCCATCAAGATAGGAGGAAAATCTTCCCGTTCTCGTAACTCAAGGGGTTAATCCTCCCGTTTCTACGGTACCCCTTCCAAGTAGTCTAGTCACTTCCTTTGATTGGAATTGACTGGCAAGATTCCACCTTCTTTCTTATGTGCCTTTCCAAATCATAGTACAAGTTTGTAATATGATTGTATCGGGCACTATTATAGATGAAGGTGCATCAGTCAGTATCCTTTCCTCGACTGCTTGGCAAGCGCTTGGTTCACTACCATTTGTCCCAGTTACACAGAATCTGTTGGCTTTTAATAGAGGAACGAGTCAACCATTAGGGATCCTCCCTCAGTTACCTATTAATTTGGGAGGAAAAACCGTTTATATGAATGTGATGGTAGTCCCAGGCCCTTTAAATTACAATTTACTTCTTGGGCGCGACTATGTTTATGGCATGGGAGCTATTGTTTCAACACTCTTTCGAGTGATTTGTTTCCCGCATGAAGGCAGAATTGTCACCGTTGACCAACTTTCATTTCTCGGTCCAAATATGGCTCCCAGTCAACCATCTACCCAATTGGTCCTTATGTACCAATGGTATCATCCCCACCACGGGTTTATGTGGCAACCTATTCCATACCTACATCAACTGACGATCAATTCAGTGATGTTGTACATCATGTGCTGGGGGCATTGGAACCAGATCTCTCCTTCATGACCACTTATGAGTTGTGATTAAGGCGTCCGAGGATAGTTCGTTGTCTTGTGTCAACCTCGTTAAAAATAAAACAAGGATCCGAGGACAGTTCCTGGTCTTGTGTTAACCTCGTTAAAAAATGAAACAAGGAGGCCGAGGATAGTTCGTTGTCTTGTGTCAACCTTGTTAAAAAATGAAACAAGGATCCGAGGATAGTTCATTGTCTTGTGTCAACCTCGTTAAAAAATGAAACAAGGGCCTGAGGATAGTTCCTGGTCTTGTGTCAACCTCGTTTAAAAATGAAACAAGGAGTATGAGGAGAATTCATGGTCTTGTGTCAACCTCGTTAAAAAATGAAACAAGGAATTCGAGGACAGTTCTTTGTCTTGTGTCTGTTAACACCCAGGTTGTTCCCTATGACTCCCAAGGGAATACGACCGGGGTAACCACTAACCAATCTTTGGACTACAGCTTCTAGCCCAGCTGTAATCAGAGAGGGCTCTCTCTG
>APFE031430387.1:66703-77569 GCA_000404065.3 Pinus taeda | reverse complement strand
GCATATGTAGTGTTGATTGAGTTTTGTCCCCAGACCATATGGTGTTACTTATTCTCCCTCGTGCGTATGGGCTCGCATGAGATCATCAAATAAACCGGACCTCTCGGTCCAATATAGAGTCCTGTCAATCATTATACTCCAACATACAACCAATGCATTAGTTATACCATCATAGCACCATAGAAATTTATCCATATACCAAATTTTGCATGTCATCATGAGAACATTCATCATAGTTAATTGCAACATTATGAATAATACATGCTATCATCATAAGTTATAACATCAACATCAATTACCTATAATCATGTAGTAAATGAATATGTCAATATATCTTGTCCTAACATCATAAAAACATTATTTAGATTCTCCATAAAGTATCTGTCTTAGCTAAGGAGCATTATTCAGCACATATTTTAATCAAGTAAATAAGGAAAGTTTTGAAAAATAATAGCTGCATCTTCCCAGGTAGCTGACCCTGGGCTATATTGGTCCCATTGGACCTTGACTTGCTCAAACTCACGGTTCCTGAGTCGACAAACCCGGTGGTCCAGTATATAGAATGGTTCGGCCTGAAGGGCTCCTTCCTCGGAAACCTGCAATTTGTCAAATTTCAAAACATGGGATGGGTCGGGTACATATTTTCTAAGCATAGAAACATGAAACACATTATGCATCTTTCTTAGATGGAACGACAGCTCGAGCTTGTAAGCAACTGGTCCAATCCTCTCTAGGATCGTGAATGGCCCAACAAATCTAGGTGATAGCTTTGTTCCCTTACCCATCCTAAAGGAACTTTTAAAGGGTTTGATTCTAATGAAAACCTTGCTTCCTTCCTGAAAGTTTCTATCAATTCTCTTTGTATCAACATAACTTTTTTGGCGGTCCCTGGCTTCTTTTAGTCTCTACTTAATTGTGGCCATTTGTTCTTCCATTTCTTGGAGCATTTTGGGTCCCAACATGAATCGGTCCTCTAATCGATCCCAACTTAACAGAGTATGACATGGTCTTCCATACAAGATTTCGAAGGGCGCTACCTGAATTGAACTGTGGTAACTGTTGTTGTAGGCAAATTCTACTAAGGGAAGGTATTTCTCTCATTGGATTTGTTGATCCATGACATACATTCTTAACATGTCCTCCAACACTTGGTTTACTCTTTCTGTTTGACCATCTGTCTCTGGGTGATATGCTGTATTGAAATTTAGTTGTGTTCCCATAGATTGTAATAGACTTTTCCAAAATCTGGAAGTAAAACGTGTGTCTCTATCAGATATTATCTTGCGTGGTACTCCATGAAGGCGAATTATTTCTTTCAGGAAAATTTGAGCGATCGTTGATGCTTCAAAGGTGGTCTTGACAGGAATGAAGTGAGCACTCTTAGTTAATTTATCAACCACAACCATAATACAGTCATGTCTCTGGGACGTCATAGGTAAGCCTCCAACAAAATCCATCGAAACAACCTCCCACTTAGTTTCTGGTATATCATGGGGTTGTAAAAGTCCTGCCGGGTGATGGTGTTCAGCTTTAACCTGTTGACATTCTAAACATCGAGCCACAAACAATGTTATATCCTTTTTCATTCCTGTCCAGAAAAATAGTTGTTTTAAGTGTGCATACATTTTCTAAACTCCTGGATGCGCTGTGTATGGAGCTTGATGGGCTTCGTTCATTATTAAATTTTGAAGATCAGCATCTTCTGGGACATAAATCCTATCCTTATATCGTAGCAATCCATCATTTTCTAAGGTGTATTCCTCCCACTTGGTTGCCATAGGTAGCTCTTCTTGTATGGCAAATTTTATTTTCTGATAATGTGGGTCCCTTACTAAATGATTTAGAATCCAGCTCCTCAAGTCTATCTTTAATGTCGTCATTGAATGAAGTCTAGGTCTCCTGCTTAAAGAATCTGCTACTTTGTTTTCTTTCCCCTTAATATAGGATATTTTGAAGTCATAATCACTAAATAGCTCACTCCAGCGTCACTGTCGAGCATTGAGGTGCTTTTGTGTGAAGATATACTCAAGACTTTTATGATCTGTTCGTAACTCAAATTGATGCCCCATTAGATAATGTCTCCACAATTTCAAGGCCATTACAACCGCTGCTAATTCCAGATCATGAGTTGCATAGTTGATTTCATGGCCCTTAAGTTTTCGAGAAGCATAAGTGATAACTCCTTCATCTTGCATCAAGACTGCTCCTAATCCTTCTTCTGATGCATCAGTGCATACAAGAAAGTCCTTGTCCATGTTAGGTACCTTTAATATTGGGGCCGTTGTGAGTCGATGTTTTAGCTCCTTAAATGCTTTCTCACACTCACTTGTCCATTCAAACTTAACCCCTTTCTTTTGTAGGTGGGTGATGGGATTAGATATTTGCGAGAACCTTTCTACAAACCTTCTATAGTAGCCTGCTAATCCCATAAAGCTGCGTACTTCTTTGACACTTCGAGGAGTGGGCCAAGTCATTATAGTTTCAACCTTACTGTAATCTACTGCAATGCCCTTCCCACTAATGGTATGGCCTAGATATTGAATTTCTCTCTCAAAGAAGGAACATTTAGAAAGTTTTCCATAAAGCTTATTTTCTCTAAGGCATTGTAGTACCAACCTCAAGTGTTCTAGATGCTCTTTCTCATTACGGGAATAAATGAGGATGTCATCCAAGAATACTTGGACGAAGTGGTCCAGATATTTTCGGAAGACACCATTCATCAAGTTCATGAAGGCTGCTGGGGCATTAGTCAGACCAAATGGCATAACAATAAACTCATAGTGTCCATAGCGTGTTCTGAACGCCGTTTTAGGTATGTCTTCCTCCTTGATTCTTGGTTGATGATAACCTGATCGTAAGTCTATCTTGGAGAATACTGAAGCTCCTTTTAGCTGGTCAAAGAGGTCATCGATCCGAGGCATTGGGTACCTGTTTCGGATGGTGGCCTTGTTTAGATCTTGATAATCAATACATAACCTAAGAGTTCCATCCTTCTTCTTTACAAAAATTACTGGTGCACCCCAAGGTGACACACTGGGTCTTATAAAACCTTGGTCAAGAAGTTCTTTGAGCTGTATACTCAATTCATTAAGCTTTGGAGTAGTCATTCGATAAGGTGCCTTAGATATGGGTTCCACTTCTGGTTTCAAGGTTATGGAGAAATCAATTTCTCAGACTGGAGGCAAACCTGGTAATTCTGGAGGAAATACATCCGCAAATTTGGAAAGTAGTGGGTGCAATTTATCCGAGGACTTCTCATTGGTAGGAACCATTTCCACCGCATAAATCTTGCACCCTTTCCTCATACACTTATTAACTTTCTTGGCTGATATGAGGCGTAATGTAACATCACGTCTAATCCCTTTTATCACCTTGGTTTCTCCTTGGTCATTTCTTATGAGGATTGTTTTATTATAACAATCCAATATAGCTTTATGGGATTCAAGCCAATCCATTCCCACGATTAAGTCATACGTTCCGAGGGTTGTACTATATAGATTCATCTTGGTATCACACCCCCCAATGTTAACACTACAATATTTTACCATTGACCCTACTGATTGCTGAGAGCCTGATGCCATTTCTACCATTCTAAAGTTACTTTTCTCATGAGCTGTCAATCCACATCTAAGTATTGTTGAAGGTGAAATAAAACTATCAATAGCACCTAGATCAATTAACACAGCTAGAGGGATGTTATTGATCATACTTGCAGATTCTACTGCAATGGCTTGGTGCTCAGCCTGGCGATGGTTTATAGCTACATGAATTCGATGTGGGTTTTGTTGTCTTCCCTCTTTTGCTTTGTATTCCTGTTTTTTAGTCCGTGCTTGATAACTTGGACAATTTTGTCTATAATGTGGACCTTTACAATGCCAACATTCTACTTATGCCTGCTTCGCATGTTGTACTCGTCCTTGGTCACCAAATCTTCTATTCCTCCCATTAATCAAGGAGGGTTGACCTTTACGACCTCTTGGAGGTGGTTGAGAAGTGGCGCTAGCAATCCGAGAAATAGTGTTTTGTCTTCCCTGGAACCTATATGGCTGCCCTCCTGGTTTATTTAGCCTCGTTGTGAAATGCTCCCTTCCTGAATTTTCACCAACTATTATTTGTTTCTTCATATTGATTTTCCTTAAGACTTGTTTGGCCAAACTGGTGGTTGTTTCCATAGTGGTGGGTTTCCACATGGCGACTTCTGCTTGGACTAAGGGGTCAAGTCCATGTAAGAATCTTTCAGCTTGACGTCTATCATCAACCATATAGTCCACGTGATGGACCAACGAATAAAACTCAGCTTCATAGTCCTCGATAGATCTACCATTTTGTCGTACTTCATGAAAAGCTCCTACTTGTTGGTGTTTATACTCTTCAGATAGGTACCTAGTTCGGAAGGCTTCCTCAAACATTTCCCAAGTAACTTGTACTGGTGTAACTTGCATCTTTGTTTCTTCATTTATCCACCATAATAAGGCATCTCCTTTTAGTAGACTCATTGATATCTGGGCTTTTTCCGTAGAAGTGTATGCCTTAAAACTAAGTGCTCTTTTGACAGCCATTACCCAGGCTTCTGCTTTTGAACCCCCTTCTAGACCCGTAAACTCTGGTAATTTGGATTTTTGGACTTCTTTCATAATATAAAGTGTTACTTGTCCATCTTTGATATTGAGTTGAGAATTTAAGTCTTGTCTCTGCTTCTGTTCCACCTCCTTTTGCACATTTCCTAGATCTTGCCCTTGGCTTGAGACCCAAGCCTTAAAGATATTGGTCATTTCTCCAAGGGAATGTAATATAGCTTGCTCAGCTGGGGTTCCTATCTCGGAAGTGGCGGGAGGTGGTGTTTCTACTCCAAGGTTGTTTTGGTTTTGTCTTCGACGTTTAGGAGCCATGATCTACCCTGTAATTACAGCGGATTTATCCATTACTTTTATGCCAATATTTATAACAAATTTAGCTACAAGTGAAGCATAATTTATGACGAATTTCGAAGTATATCTAAAAACAAGTTTAGTACGAAAGATTCTATCAGTCACAGAGATGTGGTCCAATATCCACCAAAAGTCGAAGAAGTGCTTCAAGTCTCGTGACTAAAGAATCTTTTTCCTATTACAAGATTACAACCAATCATATGGGAAAGTAACACTAAAATGACATTTTCCTTTTAATCACATTCAATTACTATTTTCATGTCATGTGTTAAAAAGAAAGAAATACAGTTAATTTTGTTATGACAGTATAAAAGTTGTATTGATGTTTAGTTCAATAAATTAATATGATATATGGTGAAGTAATATTAAAATGTATGTCCTAAAATTTATGAATCAAGCATAAAAAAATATTCCACACCATAAAGAAAAGACACTGCCACCCGACCCAGAACTGGATCGGATGATGGGGAAGGTTATTCCTCCCCAACACAAAAAAATAATCATTTTATTAACTATATAGTTTGCCTGCAAGCGCACCCGCGAAGGCAAAACCATTTCAAATCCTATAAATTACAATATAATTAGGCATAGAATTGCCTGCCTAAGATAGAAAATTGTAAACTTGTCGAGAAATCCGCCCATACTGATCATCCTCATATCGTGGTTTGAAACATTCAGACATCTGCAATCTTGCAATATACACTTACAAATTTCCTCCCGAATGATGCTAGTTTTTGAAAATATGAAGAATGACAGGAAAATCTATGGAGTGTACACATTATAGTCCATTGTCAGCGGAGAAAGTCTCCTCAGTTCGGATTCTTGCAGTGGATTAATGATAATCCTTAAAGCATCAACCATTTAGTACATTAACCAAAATAAATGCTCTCACCCAAGCAATCCAAGACAAGTATCTTTGCATAATGGTGGTAAAATTACAAAATAAACCATTTAGGAGCTCAAAACAAAAATCAGAACTTTGGAAATGAACACAAAACTGAAACTAGGAGCTTGCTATGAAAGAAAGAAAGTTACAAATCTCATTCGGAGACTTTGTTGAGATTCTTTTAGAGAAACCACACAACACCAAAATATGCCTTTCCACTCATGAAATTATGAACTTTACCTAGCACAATGGGAAAACCAATGCCTTAAATCCACCATAATTATCACTTGTAATTTTTCAAAGCCACCTGTTAAGATTTCAAGAAAAGTTGTGCCTTAAACTAGTAGGAAAACTAAATCAATGCCTCAAAATGTATGTGATCCTCAAATCGTAATGGAAATAAGAGTAAACTAATTGATATATATATAATTCACATTATACATACATATATTTAACAAATTACAATATTAAATAATAAATATAATATATATAACATATTATACGATACAACACATCTAATATGTATACATAACATATATATCGTATATCTTATATGCTATTATCGTATTGATGTCTCTGGTGAAAAGGAGGTTGTGAGTTCGACTCACCGCGTGAGATGAATAGTGGAAAATAATAAATAAGCGGTACTCTACAGTACCCTATCTTTACAGCACTCTTTAAAAGAATTCATCCCGTTGCTCTTACAACTACCAAGTATGGTGTCAGTAGAATGAACATATTCAAAGCCTGCCTTTCTAGAGAATGGCTGCTTATGAAGAGAAATTATTTTATATATATATATATTCAAAACAGTACATGTAGATAAGACTTCTTTTGTAATTTACCATTTTCATCACCAATCAAAATTGATTTTCATCATTGACAACCATAATGAGAATAAAAAGAATGATGAAAATCTCTTTGCTACATAAATAAGCAGTACAAAGTATTTTATGGTAACTAATGTCAACACTATGGGTAAAAAGAAAAATCAAAATACAAATTGAAAACAATGAACTTATCAGGATCCCACCTACTATGAACCTATATTAACATAAGCACAAGTTTCTTGAAGAAAACGTTTAGAAGTAACCGAAGGCAAAGAGGATTAAGACCATATAGGCTGGATGGTTCATATAAGCAATTCACCCGGGATTCAGACCATACAGGCTGTACAAAGCATTACCTTATCAAAGAAGTTGCAATAACTTTCTGTTTTTTATTTTTATTTCGATTCTGAGTGAAGAGGTCCTGTAAACCAAGTAAGGTCCAATGAAACAAAACAAAGAAAAAAATATAAATCTGCAGTCGATCAATGAGATGAGAGTCAATGCGGTCTTGCCAGGGAAAGTTGAACCAACATATTTCTGTAGTTTCAGAATTTGGGTAGAAAACTGCAATCTATGCTATGCCAACAAAAATATTACAGCTTTACATTCTCCCAGGCTTCACCCCCTTCTCCTTCAGATCACCTCAATTCATATATCTGCTCCTTATGAGCATACGCATGACTGCATTGTTTTCACTGTACTTCTCTCATTTTCATTACTTTTAGCTGCAGTCATGCTTGTGCTCAATGTGGAGACAAACAGTTATAGGTTTTGAGATCCCACTTTAAGAATTTCGTTTTCACATAAACCAATCATATATTACTTTGATTGATTTGCAGTGATACTGAATGCAGTGCGACCATGAATGACAGATAAATTCAAAACAACTTTGATTCAAAAACATCATACTGGTCAAGAAATATAACTAAATTTAAAAGAAACTCAGATTTACTAATATACTTACCGAGATAAATTCAACTGGTCTCATTGAAAGAAGAAAACGGGATTGAAATACGGAAACTTTGCTTTTAATGTAAAGAAGAACAAAGCATTTGGTAAGAACTGTGACACGAATACACAGGAAGAGCACAATCATTAGAAAACTGCAATCACAAGATTACACATAGCGAGCAGTGTTTATGGAAATTTGTAAATAGTAGGATTTTTCTAACAACTTTCCGCTTCTGAAACAATGGAGCATTTATAAAAATAAAATTTTTGGGTACCTGCTTTTTTTTTGGGTACGTGCTTTCTGGCCACAAAAGGAAACTTTATATTATATATATATATATAATACTATTATACTCCCATGTTAAATTGTTAAAATTAGTAATGAGACTGTCATTCCTAGTTGCTACCGCAGAATATAGAGGGATTGAAAAAAAAACAAAGTTGAGCTAAAATGTTATGATCATCGTTCAGATAATTGACTAAAACCCAAAACAAAAGCACTAACACTAGAAAACAGCAGTCCCAAGATTACACACTGCGGGAAGTGTTTATGGGAATTTTCTCCTTCATCACCCGTCTAAATAATATAATTTTGCGAATTGATTCCTGCTGAATTGATTTCTGCTTTTTGAAGGAGGGTCTAATTTTGGATCCGTGCTTTCTTTGGTTACGTAAGAATTCACAAGCAGGAGCACTAAAAATATTTCTATATTGTCATTCATGTATATTTGTTTTAGATCAGAATAATTATAATTATGACGATCTCTCCCTGTAAAAAAAAATGATGCACCGTCATGCACATAAAGAAAAGCCATGCCTACTCATATATGCATTATTCCCACTGGCGGTAACATATAAACGGTAAGGAAAATGGTAAAGGTTAGCAAATAAGAAAGTATAAAAGGTGATCTGTACAAAAATAAAATAAGACCGCAGTTAATGCAAAAACAGCTTAGCAGTCAGCAATTTAGCTCAAGTTTATATTAAAAAAACACTAAAGCAAGCCAAAAATGGCTGGTCTGACACAAGATCAGATGAGGGTAAAAAAAATTTATGCCGCCTCCTCGAAGTAATCAACCTGTACTTTCAAACAAGTCAAGTTAAAATTTCCAACAAGGTATAATTTCGGATGCCCATAGGCCCTAACGATTAATGCCTCTGATACCATATGTAACAACACAAGTAGAACTAGAATTAATGTCAAAAAAGAAAACAATTCTTTCAATGAAATTATACCTGTACTTTCCGGCTGCGAAGTGACCACAAGATTTTGGGGACGACTCTCCTTCCAACCGTAGGCTCAATTGTGCAGGATTATGCTACAACTGGCCACCCCCGAGCCCTCAGTCAATGACTACTGCCAGTATTCCTTTGTCTTAGTACACCATCAACCCAAGAGAATGAAAGATCGAACCTCCAAATGTTCGAACCCCTCCCATCTTCCTCACCGTTCATTAAATAGAACAACATATCAGAAGGGGAACCACATGCACCCCTCCATGTGTCTACATGCTGCTTTTTCTTTACTTTCCTTTGATTTTTTTAGCTTTCTTGTTTTTCTTTCCTTCTTTTTTGATAATTTCCTTCTTTTATTATGGTTATTACTATTTTTTATTTATTATTATTTGTTATTTTGGTTATTACTATTTTTATTTTTATTATTATAATTATTATTTATTTATTTATTATTTTTATTATGATTTATTTATTATTATTCATTATTATTATTTATTTATTATAAATTATTATTTTTGTATTATTTTTATTAGTTCTTATTATTTATTATTTATTATTAAGGGAGGGATGCTACATAAACATATATATCTTTTATGTCTATCTACACACTATCTTATAATCTATTCGATAACCTTATTCAAATATGAATGTATATGACTATGAAAAATACATATAAACATGAAAATATGGATAAATTCAATAAGAAATGAAAAAGTGCACTCACTCAAGATATGAGGGCCTTCCATGACTAAGTAAGCACACGTAATTAAAACCAGGAATTGAAACTTCAAAAACGCTTTATTACTTGATAAAACATAACTATTCACATGTTTGAAACTTATTTTAAAAGACACATGCTGAAATGTGAGTCTTCCATTAAAATAAAATATATCATGTGTTTTTGGCAAGTGAGGTCACTTTCTGTTGAGCCTCAAACCTGCACCTTCCTATACACCCTCTCAGCCTTCTTTTTCCACTTACTTCATCCACCTAGTTGTTAAATCATTGCATTATAGTCTAAAAAGAACTTTTTATATGGTTTTCTGACTATGCTTATGACTGTTGTTTGGTTTAGGCTTTTTGTTCATGCAGCTGCGGAAACTTGTCAGTTTCCGCAACCAGCACAGGTTTCCGCAGCCAGCATAGGATTCCGCATCTATTTTGTTAAACGTTGTGATTCAGGTGTCCTATGAAGAAACGAGCTACATGGGCAAGCTCCAGGTAACGGATACATGGAACTTGTCCCTTCAAATCAGCCAAATCATCCATGGAAGGTCACGGTCAACGAAGGTCAAAGACAAAGCCAACCAAGGAGTTCAGTGGTGGCACGTCTCTGTTTTGAGCACGTGAACATTACGTGGCACAGTCCTCAGCTCACGAATACACTAGCACACCTGGAGATCATTCCCGAAACCTGAATCCAACAACTACCACTCCGGAGATTTAATAGACATGATGACAGTTACACTAGATCTCGGTTGAAGGGATCTACGTGT
The DNA here is from genome assembly GCA_000404065.3 of Pinus taeda. NCBI lineage: Eukaryota > Viridiplantae > Streptophyta > Pinopsida > Pinales > Pinaceae > Pinus > Pinus taeda. The sequence continues at coordinate 67,242 of APFE031430387.1, read as the reverse complement.
CTTTGGCAACACAGTTAATAGCGTAGGAGTTAGTTGGCTAGTTTTAGCATTTTGGCATTATAAATAACGCGTTGATGAACGCTGTAAAAAAGCTTTTTGGGATATGTGAATTTTGAACTGTTGTGTTATCACCCCACTATTTATATATGTTGTTGTTTAAAATATATGAGAAGACTTTTCTGAGTTTATTCGTGTGACTACTCGTTGACTGGCTGAAGTGGCAGAGGGCCCCTGCACGCTGAAGCCTTGTAAAGTTTCCATTTGGTTGTATTATGTTTTTGTTTTTATAATTATTAGCTTGTACATAACACACTGTTTCTTAACTCACTGCTGTTTATATTTTCACCTCTGTTTTCTTATAGCTGTCAACTGATCAGTGCTTTTTTGCAGGTTTTCTTAGGCAGCCCGGGCAAATTTTCATCTTTTTGATAACTATTGGCATATGAGATCATCTTGTCCTTCCTGTTAACTTTCATTTTCTGAAGTTTAATTTCAGCATTGTCTTTTTCAAGTTGTGATTTGCTTTTTTTTTTTTTTTT
>APFE031430387.1:0-59559 GCA_000404065.3 Pinus taeda | reverse complement strand
AAAATATCCTCTCCTTTTCTCTCCATCTTCACTTCATCTCACTTACCCATTTCATTTCACCTCCATCTCATTCTCATCTCCATTTCACTTGATTCCACTCCATTTTCACTTCATTCTCATTCCATCAATAAAAGTCCCCCTTCAGGACTATTTTCATTCATTTAGTTTTCCTCTAAGCTATCTTTGTGCAGTCAAGGGGGTGTTGTCTCAGTTTCCGCAGTTGGGAACCGTTCCCGCAGACAGAAGCAGTTTCCGCAGCCAGAAACGATTTCCGCAGCCAGCATCAATCTTTTTTAAAAAGTACAATCAACTGTTAGTGCCATAATCATGAAATGCAGGTGTAATTGAGCTAAATACATGGAGCATCTCCAATGATGAAATGCAGGTGTAATTGAGCTAAAGACATGGGGCATCTCCAAGATATCAAAGAAGAGCAACTAGTTAGAAACCTTGAGCAAGAATTGACAAAGTTTCCAAAGGTATGATCAAAAATCTTTATCAAATAGCAATTCAAGTCATAATTACGTATAGTTATTAAACCATAACAAGTTCTCCTATGTGCAATGATTTGATATATTAGCCCACTATCATTCTTATTCCGCGATATCACTCCATACACCTCGCATTCATTTCCCTAACGGTCTTATGATTACTCCGAGTTCAAACTCAAGAATGACTGCACTTCTATTTATTACCCGTACTCTTAAGACATGACCTATTGTGTTACAGCTCTTCCCAGCTGTAATTTCTGCAGCCGTCTGTTGAGACGTGTAAAATATCATACACAGTCATCCGACTCGAAAGAATCCTGCCGTTACTCCACTCGCTTATCACTCCACTTATACCATACTCCTCGCATACATTCACATTTCATTTTTACCACTGCTCACCCACTGTTCCTCCTATAATTCGGGTATTTCCATTCACTGTTCTCTATTTCCGTCTGCAGTCACTACAGTTTTCTCTAAACCCCGATTGCAGTCACTACAGTCATCCTAAACCCCAATTGCAGTCACTACAGTCTATCCTAAACCCTGTAATAGAGCTATTTTTCCTTAACCCTCACACGTAGAAGAACTCTCAATGGAATTTAAAACAGAGGATGGGAAAATTACTGAGAGCTGAGCCGAAAGGAACAAAATACTTGGAGGGTTATCCTCAAGTTAAAGAATTGTTGAAGAAAGTCAGATGGCTACGATTTATCCAGAAGTTTAAAGGGTATAACAAGGAGGTGACCAAAACTTTTGCGAGGTCCTTTAATGGACAAACAGTGTAGGTTGGAGACTTGAAATTCACAGTGACCGAGGCCACAGTAGCAGCTGCCATGAGCCTACCTCAAGAAGGTGAAAGGTGGTTTAAAAATAGAAGTGTGGATGATCAAATATGGAGAACCATGCTACAAAACCAAGGTATGGATACCACTGTATTTACAAGAGGCATCCCTGTGCATGTATTAAAAGAAGAATGGTCTAGTCTACTGTTAGTCATCCAAAAACTTATCACGTGTGAAGGTCGTTTTGGCTCTATGTATATGTATCATGTTAGACTGATGATGAATTTCATAGACGGTCACACTCTTAATTTGCCTCATTTTCTGCTATCAAGTTTTAAAAAGATGAGTTTTACAGTTCAAAAACATGTAGGAAATATTGAGCCTCATCTTTACTATCATGGGCTCATAAAATTCTTATTGAGGATCAATTGAAGAAAACTAAGGATACATGGGAACGATTCTTAACAAGAAACTACTTCCAAGAGCCGTCTGAGGCCTCTGGAAGTAGTCCACCAAAAATTCCAAGGAAAAGTAGGAGGAAAGAGAAAAATATTGTAGTCCAAGACTCCCCTATGAAATAAATTCAAGAAACTGTCCAAACAGAAGAAGAAGACCGAGTTAAGAGTAAGAAACAGAAGAAAGAAAAAGTCAAAAGAACCATTCAAGAGATCTATCCATCCCCTGAGCAATCCATAGAAGAAGATTATCAGCCTCTGTCAGAAAGATTAATAGATCTTCAAGCTACTGCCATAGCCAAGAAAAAGCAAAAAGGAAAGCAGAGTACAAAAAAGAAGAATATTAGTTCATCCTTAAGAAGGAGAAATAGGCTAAAAGGGAAGGGGAATAAAACAAAAGAAAAACAGTCTCACTTTATTGATTTAAGTGAAGAGGCACTTGAAAAATCTCGAGCCCAGCCAAGCCCTGAGTCAAGTCCTCCACGTGAGGAAAGCCTTTTTCGGCCGGAAAGAGAGAGCAATCGTCCTCCACCAGATTTTGAGTTTAGGCTGAGAAAGACACCTGAGGTAGATCCTAGTTAGCAAGAGGTATATAACTACCAGGAATCCTTAGAACAATCAGCTGCAGGACCAAGTACCTCTCTGCCACTTGATGCACAAGTTCAGTCTTTGAAACATGAAGTATTTGAGTTAGAAGTCCTAAATAGACATATCATACAGGAAAATGAAGCACTTAAAGAACAGAGTAAGGTAGACAAGATTGTCCATGATAACACTATGCTTCATTTAGGACTGTGGCAAAAGAAAAACAGAAGACTGAAGAAGAAGTGCAAAAAGTTAAGCAGAGCATTGATTAACCTCAAGTTCAAATGTCTAATCAGAAAGCCAAGGATGATGATAGCATCAAAGAAGAAGAAAAGAGGGCTAGATGTCCTTGCAGAAGCCTCAGAACATGTGGATTAGAGGGAAATAAATCAATTTTGGTTGCATGAGGACATGCAACGCGTTCACAGTGGGGGTATGTTGAGCCTCAAACCTCCACCTTCCTATACACCCTCTCAGCCTTCTTTTTCCACTTACTTCATCCACCCAGTTGTTAAATCATTGCATTATAGTCTAAAAAGAAATTTTTATATGGTTTTCTGACTATGCTTATGACTGTTGTTTGGTTTAGTTTTTTTGTTCATGCAGCTGCGGAAACTTGCAGTTTCCATAGCTAGCACAGGTTTCCACAGCCAGCACAGGATTCCGCAATTATTTTGTTAAAAGCTGTGCTACAGGTGTCCTATGAAGAAACAAGCTACATGGGCAAGCTCCAGGTGACGGATACATGGAACGTGTCCCTTCAAATCAGCCAAATCATCCATGGAAGGTCACGGTCAACGAAGGTCAAAGATAAAGCCGACCAAGGAGTTTAGTGGTGGCACGTCTCTATTTTGAGCACCTGAACGTTACGTGGCACAGTCCTTAGCTCACGAAGACACCAGCACACCTGGAGATCATTCCCGAAACCTGAATCCAACAGCTACCACTCCGGAGATTTAATAGACATGATGACAGTTACACTAGATCTTAGCTGTAGGGATCTACGTGTCTTTGGCAACACAGTTAATAGCGTAGGAGTTAGTTGGCTAGTTTTAGCATTTTGGCATTATAAATAACGCGTCGATGAATGCTGTAAAAAATCTTTTTGGGATATGTGAATTCTGAACTGTTTTGTTATCACCCCACTGTTTATATATGTTGTTGTTTTAAATATATGAGAAGACTTTTCTAAGTTTATTCGTGTGACTACTCGTTGACTGGCTGAAGTGGCAGAGGGACCCTGGGCGCTGAAGCCTTGTAAAGTTTCCATTTGGTTGTATTATGTTTTTGTTTTTATAATTATTAGCTTGTACATAACACACTGTTTCTTAACTCACTGATGTTTATATTTTCACCTCTGTTTTCTTATAGCTGTCAACTGATCAGTGCTTTTTTGCAGGTTTTCTTAGGCAGTCCGGGCAAATTTTCATCTTTTTGATAACTATTGGCATATGAGACCATCTTGTCCTTCCTGCTAACTTTCATTTTTTGAAGTTTAATTTCAGCATTGTCTTTTCCAAGTTGTGATTTGTTTTTTTTTTTTGTTATTTAGATATCATACTGCTCACTAGTTTATGGTTTCTTTCTATAGTCAAGTGACTCTATTAGCAAGAAATCAGAATATTACTAACTATAGTGTGATTTAGTTATCATATTGCTTAAACTTGTTCATGGTTGCTTCCCACGAGGTAGATTGAGCTAAAGGGTAAAGGACCAGAAGGGTTCAAGTAGTGTGACTAATTTCTTTTATGCAATTTAATTTCTTGCCATTTAGATATCATATTGCTTGACATGTTCATGATTGCTTCCCACAAGGTAGATTGAGCTGAAGGGTAAAGGATCTGAAGAGTTTAAGTAGTGTGATTTAGTTGCTTTGCTTTTTAGTTTGAGTTTCTTTTAGATTTTATTTTCTTTTCATTCAGCAGCAAGGATACTAGGCCATTGTCATTAGTTCACTGTTTGATGCATTTACTTCCTCTTAAGAATTGATTTCAGTTTATTTGTTTTAAAGATTTCTTTTTGAGGACTTTGAAGTTTGAGAAAATCACTGTAGAAACCATCGCCATCTATATTCCATACTTTACTTTCACCCTCGCCATCACACATTAGGGAAAGATAAATCCAAAAACAAACTAAAAAAACTCAAAAACGACAAAAGACTAAGGAAATGGTTATCTTGTACATATAGTACACTTCACTTAGTAAGTTTACGAACCCCGGATTGACATTTTAATTAGCAATTTAGATCACACTAAATTGACCAAACACTTTCCTTTATAGGGATACTTTTAACAAAATATGCGTATGTCATGGTTAGAATTGATCGCAAAATGTTGTGTTTTTTTACAAGTCACTCACCTTTATAGGGAGAATGTTAACAAAATATGCATAAATCATGTTTTGAATTGATGACAAAATGTTTTAACAATAACATATGACCTTAATTTCCTTGTAAGTTCCTTGTAAGTTGCTCAGATCATGGATATGATTTTCATAACTTGAATCTACGAGTTTTCAGTAATTTATTTTATGTTCTAGTTATTAAAGTGCTTGCACTGACAACGTGTTAGTCGAGGAAATTTTCGCCCAAATGAATATGTATTACATTATCTCGGCATATCTTCCGCAAGCTCGTGACAGGAGCCCCATTGAACAAAAAGAGGATCAAGTTTTGGTTATTATTACTGAATGGGAAAATGATAAAAAGAAGGAAATAGTAAAAACTATCCCAGATGAATTGGAATGGGAAACATATAAAAGAAACTGGAGACCCATGTGGCAACTCAGAAATACAAAGGTTTTAGACGCCAACTTGCAGCCTCACACAGATATCCCGTATTATGTGCCAGAAAGGAGAGTCTATCCCAAAGGAAGAGCATGGATACATGATATGGTCTACGAAAAAGCCAAAAGAAATGTTGAAGTAGCAAGAAAAGCTTTAGAACAAAATTTTCACGACATTGCTACTATCTGGTATCATGGAGGGAAAAGTACGGGAATCTATGAAAGACATGTCTGCATATATTGAACCGGAGATCTATGGAATGAACCTGGCTATATCGAAACTCATATGGCAGCAAGATGGCCCAGAAATGACCCCCAGATTATGTTTCCTGACACCGTGTTGGACTTTGCAGATTATAAGAAATTATGGTGGCAATTCCTTAATGTTGATGATCAGACAGAAACTCATTAAACAAGGCTCAAATTCAGCACAGTTGGGCATTATCAAGGATACCAACAAAATGAATGGCTCAGAGATTGGTGGAGAGACTACGGGATTAATAAAACTGCAATGGATCCAGTGGAACATGAGAAGTATTGCAAGAACATGGGTAAGCCTTGTATCATGAATTATAACACCACATGCAACCGTCTAGTTGATCATACTGTTAAGGAAATGGCGGACACTGAGTGGATAACTTACAAAGATGCTCCTTACAATAATTCCCTTGAAGAATATATGCGAGAGCACATGGAGTGGCTGGTTCTCACCAAAGTACAACATCAAACTGTTCTAGGAAGACCCATCATTGTCCGGCGAATCTATACCAAAGCTTGGGACATCATGCAGTGTAAACAAGACAGATTCCCCAGCCTCACAATCTTTTAAATGTACCAGTCACAAGGGCTAAATTGTGACCAGTTTTCCTGTGGGCTTTACTGTTCAAAAGCCTCCACTGTGTAATATTCCTTATTAATTTTTTTCTCGTGGGCTTTTGTACAAAAGCATCCACTGTGTACAATGTTATGATATTTGTCAGATTTACTTTTAGTACAGGAATCTGCTTTACAAGTGATATCTTATGCATTACCCGAAAGCAATTATTCGGTCTGTTAGATGGGCCTGAATCTTTGTGCGGATGTCGCTCTGATAAAAGTTGAAAAGTAGTGATTCCTATAGCTTTAAGTCTTTTCTTTGTTTCGACCCAGGACAATGTTTGTCCCCCCTTCTCTCCTATATAAAGAAGGGTAAGGCTCATTCTTCAGGCATCAGAGATTAAGGAGTCATAGGAGTTTTTGAGTCTTGTGTGTTTTGAGTCAAGAGTATTTCCTGCTCTGCATCTGTAGACCTGCACGTCTGATCTTCTTGCATCACGAAATTACTCAAGTCCTTAGGTGGTTTGGAAGCCTGCGCATCAGTGTGCTCAGCACTGGTGAGAACCTAAAGTGGCTGAACCATTAGAGTCATTGTGTCTGTATATCTCTCTCTAAAACTTTTGAGGCAGAGTCTGTCCATCTCCAAGAAGCCTCTGGTATTACTTGATCTTTATGATCGGTATATAGTCCAGTAAATGTGGTGACAGTCTATCTCTATAAAGAGTTTTCTCTCTCTGTAAAATATTTGAGCATTTGAAATAATATGAGTACACCATATTTCCGCTATTTGAGTATCTCTGTGCTTTTATAAAGTCTGTTGTGATAGTAGTTTTGTTGAGTCTCCGTCTGAAGTTCGCAGGAAGTTCGCTAAAGGATCGAAGGGACACCAATGCCGTTGTTAGGCGTGGAAGTCGTTGTGTAGGCCATGAGAGTGTGAAAGACCTGAGTAGGTTCACCACTGGTTCACCAGAAGTTGGCCATCAACACTAATGAAGAGGACAGCAAGTCGCAAGCTTGTGACAGGAGCCCCTGATCCTTTAAGAGATATGTTTGCTAGTAGTTCGAGTAGAACTTTAAACTCTGTAGAACTTACTTATGAAGAAACTCAGCCCTCTGCCCATTGGGAATTGCCTCATATATCCCCTTCTAAAGTTTATAGTGATTTATCCCCCTTCCATTTGATTGCTGCATCTAGGATTAGCATTAAAGAATCAGTGAGTCAAGTCCAGGAAAACTCTGATAATATTTATACAATATCTCTATTGAATCCCAAAGTTTTGCAGTTTCCTGCTCATTGGGCGGTATATAACCCCAAGCCAATAGTACCAAGAAATATTACTTGTGCAAATATTACTGAAACTCCTTCTGGTGCTATTATATCTTTTCCACGGAGATCCACCATTGACTGTCAATGCATTGATATTGCTTGTAAATCCTCAAAGTATTACAAAGATCCTTCTGTTGTAGATATAGCTTGTTCTTCCTCATCTTCCTGTAGACATAACTAGTTGTATGAGTTAGCTCAACTTGTAAATTACTCATCTTTAGAAGTAAAATGTCCAGAATGTCAAGATGTTATAAATCTTCTCACCTTAGCCGAACAAAATGTACATTCATTTCATAATCCCAAAACTAGTGTTGCTCCTCCTTCTACTTTTGTAAATCCATGTCCGAATCCCAAGTGTCATGATATCCCGTTCTCGCGTGAGCCAGAACCTGATTCAAACCATGTTCTCATGATGGAAGAAGACCCCAGATGATCTGTTTGATGAGACCGAAAAAGCCAAGATATGGTCTAGGGATAATTGAACAGTCACAGTTAATTCCAGAATGTAGGTTTAAACAAATTCCTGCTGATTGTAAAAAGCCTGCAGTTATGGAAATGCATAAGTTTTTTCGCTTATGGATGGATGTTTGAAGTCACAGATTAATGCTAAGTGGATGAAAGCCATGCTTAACTCGGATTTGTATACAAATCCTCAAGCAGAAGAATTCGACCAAGCATACACTCCTGCACAAAAAAGAGAGTATGCAAGTGATTGGAAACATTACATGGAGGTAAATAATACATGGATATCTTTCTATTCTTGGAAAGATAAGATTGCTCCCATTAATGTTTTCACTGGAGATTCTTCTAGTAGTACTGTTGACAGAGATGGATGGACTGCATTAGATGGATCTAAAATTGAAACTCCTATTGCATTTCCTCCTTACAAAGGAATCGTACTAGGAGAAAATACCAATGCATCTAAAGCTATCCCTTTGGTCCAAAAAGATGACAACGCCTTAGGCATTGATGGAAGAATCCAAAAGGCTAGTGAACAATTAAATTGGACCAATACTGCTCTCAAAGGTCTGGAGAAGAATGTAACAAAGACAGATGATGTAAAGAAGAAAATAGATGTTGTAGAGTCGTCATTAAATAGTGTGAATAGTTGTTTGAATAATATGCAATTTGATTCTAGTATTTCTCGTACTTATGCTAGAGAATCACTGAACAAAATAGAAGAAGTAGGAGATAGATTAGTTGGTCACATTGACACAACTAAAACTCTTCTTACTGGGCTAGCAGAAAAAGTTGAAAAAGTTCAGTTGACAAAAGCCGAAAAACCAATCCCGAATTATTTTTTGGAGAAAAGAAATAAAAAGATTGAAAATCCAATCAGAAATATTCATAAGTTTCTTGCTCTATTCCCTAAAGAAACTGTTTCTTCATCATATGCTGATCAATAAGAACACATTAGCATTGCTTCTCTATTCCAAGAAGCAGAGGCCGAAGCAGAAGCCAACGAAACAGAGAAGAAATCTCAGGAGACGCAAATTTTCGCTATCTATGAGCCTCTATAACATCAGTTCTCTAGATACTCTGATCCTGACATTGAAGGAAAAGGGAAAATTCCTGAAGCCCACACCTTCTTCCCTGACTCTCATAGGGAATGAAATATAGACAACATGAGTGTTGGCCAGATACGCCAAATGATTGACTTAATGTACACAGAATATAAGGTTATGTGCCTCAGGGGAAAATCAAAAATAGATGACTGTAGAACAATCATTCAATGCTTCACATGTACTCTTCTCAGATAGTGGGAAACAGAGTCTTATCCTAAGCTCATCGAAACAATGGAAGCTAAAGTTCTCAAGTATGAGAAAGGAGACGTTATCCACAATCCAGATGGCACGATTATCAACAATATGATTGGTGCCTTAACATCAATGATTCTGGAACATTGGTGTGGAAGTGAAACAGAAATCGTCAACAAACATAAGGTTATAGTTATGAACCTCAAGTGCCATAAAATGTCATAGTATGATGACTTCCATCGAGATTGGATGCACCATATTTACGAGGTAAAAGATTCCAAGAACCTATTTTGGAAACAGGTATATCTTGCTGCTTTACCCTCAAAATTTGTTGATTATATCAGGATGTAGGAAGTCTTCCAATTGTCATTTGAATCTTACACATGGGGTGAGATTTACTCACAGATCAAAAAGACACTGGTAAGTCTTTGTACAAGCTCAAAAGTCAATAAATCCTTAGAAAAATTATCTAGGTTGCCAGATAGAAAGTCCATTTGCAGCAAATATGGACTTACAATAGATGATCCTTTGGTAAAGAAAAGGAAGTCTAAAAAGAGAGCAAAAAGAGAATTCAGAGAGACTTTCTACAAGAACAAAAGAAATTATCCAAAGGACAGAAGAAGAAAATATCCTGCAAGGATAGAAATCAGAAATATAAAAGAAGAGGATATTACAAGTATGTGCCAAACATCCATTACTATAATCCCTCTGACATCCATCTACATTCTGCTAAGCAAGAAAAATGGAACAATATCACTTGTTGGTTATGTGGACAGAATGGGCATACTGCCTCAAGGTGCCCACAAGGAGAAGAATCAAAGCTAAATAGAGGGAAGAAAACTGCTGGCTATGCTCAAAAGGCCAAGCAAGTCAAAAAGGAGCACCGAGGCCCTACTGTTTGCCTTAGATGCAAATCTGCGACTCGTGTCACAGAAAGGTGCCCCAATCTTACAATCAGAGACACAGCACAACAGCACCATCTAAAAGATACTTCTCCTGATTCTTTTAGCTCTTTGACAGAAGATGAACTACAAGCAAATATGGGGCAATATTCCGAATCAGAAGCATTATAATGCTCATGTTCAGATTCAGATGAGTGTGCATGCCATGCCCTGTATGAAGATGATTCTGACTATTCCAGCAGTTCGAGTGAAGAAGAAAGGCCAAGAACTCCAAAATAAAAAGTACTTATGGCATATGTAGATGAGGAAGAAGAATTAAAAATTATGTCTCAAATTCAAGCTATGGAGGATGGCGACATGAAAAACTGACTGATAGAAGCCTTCACAGACCAATTGAAAACTAAAACTTCTAAAGATTCAGGTAAGAAACCTTTATTTGTTGATGCATCTTATGAGAGGAATACAAAATCATTTCAAATGCATCATCAAAAACCAGGAAGAGTAAGATCGGTTACTCTTGGGGAAGTCAGTAGTGAAATTCATTACATCAAAACATAAATCTCTGCAATCAAAGCTTAGATTGCAGAAATATAGAAAGGAAAACAAGTGGCAGTCAGCCAAGAAAATGAAGAAGAAGATCCTTGGTATCCGACTGCAAAGGATCAAGAAATTCAGATTACTGAGGGGATGCAAGATCCAAATTTTGGATTCAAAGACATGAGGTTATTTACTATAACCTATCAACAACATGATGTTAAGGTAAACATCTGTACCCAAGGAAATATTTTTCAAATGATTGCATTATTAGATTTTGGTGCAGATATAAATATCCTTAATATGAAGAATATTCCAGCTAGATATTGGGTCTCTACTGAAAGAAAAGTAGTTAGCCTTGGAAATAAGAAGCTCCAATATGAAGTTCCCAGAGCTTCATTATGTTTTGATTTACATTGTGTACATATGAAGTTTGTTGTGGTAGATATTCTTGTGAATTGTATTTTGGGAAACATATTTCTTGTTGCAGTTGAACCACATGGTTCAGTCCGATTAAAAGGAGGAAGATCCAGTTACTTCATATCAGTTCCCACATCAAAGGGGAAAAGAAAGAAGGTAGAGCTTCCTTATGTCTCCATCCCAAGAGTCTCAACCATGGTACAGGCTATGCAAAAATTGGATAAAGTAGAATCCCTATTGACCGACCTCAAAGATTTAAAAGGTACGCTCAGAATCGAAGAAGAGCTAAAGCTGCCTCAGGTGAAAAACATAATTCAAGATCTCAAACAAAAACTAGAAGAAAAATGTTGTTCTGAAGAGCCGAATGCCTTCTGGCATCAAAAGTAGGATACTATCAAACTACCATATAAAGAAGGATTTACTGGAAAACCCTTCAAAAGCAAAGCCATACCAATGAGCAAAGAATATATGGATCTTTGTCAAAAAGAGATCTAGCAACTGCTTGATAGAAGACTGATAAGGGAATCTAGTAGCCCATGGAATTGTTACGGGTTCTATGTAAACAAAATGGCAGAGCAAATCAGGGGTATTCTGAGACTTGTCATCAATTATAAACCTCTAAATTTAGTTTTGGTAGATAATACCTACCCAATTCCACACAAAGAAGATTTGATCAAAAGGATTGCAGGTGCAAAAATATTCTCAAAATTCGATTTAAAGGCAGGATTTTGGCAGGTGGCCATAGAAGAATTAGACAAGTTTAAAACTACTTTCAGCATTCCTGCAGGGCATTATGAGTGGAACGTTATGCCCTTCGGTCTAAAAAATGCTCCATCAAAGTTCCAGAAGGTGATGGACGACATATTCAAGCCTTATTTTGATTAGTTGATTGTTTATATCAATGATGTTTTTATTTTTTCTAAGAATATAGATGAACACTTTAAGCATGTAAATATTTTATTAAAGTTAGTTCAGAAGAATGGGTTAGTCCCGAGGAAGAAGAAAATAGAAGTTTTTCAGACTTCTATAAAATTTTTAGGACATACAATCTGCAATGGGCGGATTTCTCTCCAACAGCATGCCATTGATTTCGACGAAAAATTTCCAGATGAACTTAAGGATAAGACACAATTGCAAAGGTTTTTGGTTTACCTTAACTATGTCAACAATTTTTGTCAGGACTGTGCCAGCGATAGAAAAATTCTCAATAAAATATTGGGAAAAAATCCTCCAGAATGGTCTGACCTCCACACCAGAGTTGTCCAACAAATCAAAGCCAAGGTAAAATCCTTGCCCATTCTATATGTTGCAGATGATCGTGCATTTAAAATTGTTGAATCCGATGCAAGTAATGTTGGTTGGGGAGGAGTTTTGAAGCAAAGGATTGGAAAAGAAGAACAAGTGGTCCAATTTGCCTCTGGAGTATGGAATCTGGCAGAGCAAAATTATTCTCTTATTGAAATAGAAGTCAAAGCGGCCTGGAACTGCATAAGAAAATTTGAAGTTTATCTGATAAATAAACCTTTTCTCCTTAGAACTGATGCATCAGCCATGCAAAAGGTGTTGACAAAGAATATTAAGAAGGCTGGAGAGGTGAAATTTGCAAGGTGGCAGGCCCTGTTTGCCAATTTTGATTTCTCCATTGAACATATTAAAGGAGAAGAAAATAGTCTTCCTGATTTTTTTAGCAGAGAATATATTGAGCAAAAAGAAGAACAGGTATTGATCATTGTTACTGAATGGGAAAATGACAGAAAAATGGAAACAGTGAAAATAGTGCCAGATGAACTAGAATGGGAGGCATATAAAAGAAATTGGAAACCAACTTGGCAGCTCAGGAATACCAAGGTTTTAGATGCCAATTTACAACCACACATAGATCTCCCGTATTATGTACCAGAAAGGAGAGTCTATCCTAAAGGCAGAGCTTGGATACATGATATGGTTTACGACAAAGCCAGAAGAAATGCTGAAATAGAGAGAAAGACGTTAGAGAATAACTTCCATGACATTGCTACTATTTGGTACCATGGAGGGAACGATACGGGAATCTATGAGAGGCATGTCTGCATACACTGAACCCGTGATCTATGGAATGAACCTGGCCATATCAAAACTCATATGGTAGCAAGATGGCCCAGGAATGAACCCTTGATTATGTTTCCTGATATTGATCTTGATTTTGCAAATTACAAAAAATTGTGGTGGCAATTCCTTAATGTTGATGATCAAACAGAAACTCATTATACAAGGCTCAAATTCGGTACGGTGGGACATTATCAAGGATACCAACAAAATGAATGGCTCAGGGAATGGTGGAGAGATTATAGGATTAACAAAACTGCGATGGACCCAGTAGAACATGAGAAATATTGCAAGAACATGGGAAAAACTTGTATTATGGATTGTAACACAGCATGCAACCATCCAGTTTATCATACTATTAAACAAATGGCAGACACTGAGTGGACAACTTACAAAGATGCTCCTTACAATAATTCCCTAGAAGAATATATGCGGGAGCAGATGGAGTGGCTGGTCCTCACCAAAGTACAACATCAAAACATTCTAAGAAGGCCCATCATTGTATGGTGAATCTATACCAAAGCCTGGGACATCATGCAATATAAATAAGACGGATTTCCAAGCCTCACAATTTTTTAATATGTACCAGTCACAAGGGCTAAATTGTGACCATTTTTTCCGTGGGTTTTACTGTTTAAAAATCTCCACAGTGTAACATAATCTTTTCTCGTGGGCTTTAGTACTAAAGTATCCACTATGTTTTGGTCATATCAGAATAACTTTTAGTACAAAGGATCTACTTTACAGATAATATCTTATGCATTACACAAAAGCAATAATTCTACTCCATCCAATGGACCCGAATAATTGTGTGGATGTCGCTCTGATAAAGGCTGAAAAGTAATGATTCCTTTAGCTTTAAGTCTTTTCTTTGTTCCAACCCAGGACAATGCTTGTCCCCCCTTCTCTCCTATATATAGAAGGGCAAGGCTCATTCTTGGACATTGGGAGTTTGGAGAGATCAGAGTTTAGAAAGTATAGAGTCTTGAGTGCTTTGAGTCGAGTATTTTCCTGCTCTACATTTGCGGACCTGCGCGTCTGATCTGCTTGCATCACGAAATTACTCAAGTCCACAGGTGGTTTGGAAGCCTAAGCACTAGTATGCTCGGTACTAGTGAGAACCTAAAGTGGCTGAACCATTAGAGTCATTTAGTTTGTGTATTCTTCTTTGAAAATTCTGAGGCAAAGTCTGTCCATCGCTAGGAAGCCTCTGGTATTACTTGATCTTTATGATCAGTATATAGTCTAGTAAATGTGGTGACAGTCTTTCTCTTTAAAGAGTTTTCTCTCTCTATAAAATATTTGAGCATTTGATATAATATGAGTACACCATATTTCCGCTATTTGAGTATCTCTGTGCTTTTATAAAGTCTGCTGTGATAGTAGTTCTGTTGAGTCTTTGTCCAAAGTTCGCAGGAAGTTTGGCAAAGGATCAAAGGGACACCAAGGTCGTTGTTAGGCGTAGAAGCCATTGTGTAGGCCGCGAGAGTGTGAAAGATCAGAGTAGGTTCACCACCGGTTCACCAGGAGTTGGCCATCAACACTAACGAAGAGGCACAACAAGTCGCAAGCTCGTGACAGGAGCCCCTGCGTAAAATTGGTATCAGAGCCAGTAACATCTGGTTCTTAAGGTTAGTACTCTAATCTAAAGTACTCATTATCAAAATGGAATCATTCAGGAAATTTGTTTCTTTTCGTGAAATTGAAGAGAGAGACTCTCAGGCTGAAGAAAATCCTTTAAGAGATATGTTTGCCAGTAGTTCAAGTAGAACCTTGAACTCTGTTGAACTTAAATATGAAGAAACTCAGCCTTCTGCCCGTTGGGAATTACCTCAGATATCCCCTTCTGAAGTTTATAGTGATTTATCCCCCTTTCATTTGATTGCTGCATCTAGGATTAGCATTAAAGAATTAGTCAGTCAAGTCCTGATATCGCCAATAGTACCAAGAAATATTACTTCTGCAAATATTACTGAAACTCCTTCTGGTGCTATTATATCTTTTCCACGAAGATCCACCATTGACCGTCAAGGGATTGATATTGCTTGTAAATCCTCAAAGTATTACAGAGATCCTTCTGTTGTAGATACAATGTGTTCTTCCTCATCTTCCTGTAGACATAACCAGTTGTATGAGTTAGCTCAACTTGTAAATTACTCATATTTAGAAGTAAAATGTCCAGAATGTCAAGATATTATAAATCTACTCACCTTAGCCGAACAAAATGTACATTCATTTCATAATCCCAGAACTGGTGTTGCTCATCCTTTTACTTCTATAAATCCATGTTCGAATCCCAAATTTTCTAACATCCCATTTCCTCATGAGCCAGAACCAGATTCAGACCACATTCTTATGATGCAAACAGTAGAAGAGGAAGATCCTAGACTAACAGAGATGATCTGTTTGATGAGACCAGCAAAACCAAGATATGGTCTAGGAATACTTGACCAGTCACAGCTAATTCCAGAATGTAGGTTCAAACAAATCCCTGCTGATTGTAAGAAGCCTACAGTTATGGAAATGCACAAATTTTTCTCGCTTATGGATGGATGCTTAAAGTCACAAATCAGTGCAAAATGGATGAAAGATATGCTTAACTGGGATTTGTATACAAATCCTCAAGTAGAAGAATTTGATCAAGTATATACTCTTGCACAGAAAATTGGTATGCAAATGATTGGAAGCATTATATGGAGGTGAATAATACATGGATATCTTTCTATTCTTGGAAAGATAAAATTGCTCCCATTAATGTTTTCACTAGAGCATCTTCTAGCACCACAGATGATAAACATGGATGGACTGCACTTGATGGATCTAAAGTTGAAACTCATACTACATTTCCTCCTTGCAAAGGAATCATTTTAGGAGAAAATACCAATGCAGCCAAAGCCATCCCTTTGGTCCAAAAAGATGACAATGCTTTAGGAATCGATGGAAGAATCCAAAAGGCTAGTGAACAATTAAATTGGACCAATACCGCTCTCAAAGGTTTGGAGATGAATGTGACAAAAACAGATGATGTAAAGAAGCAGATAGATGTTGTACAGTCTTCATTAAATAGTTTGAATAGTTGTTTAAATAATATGCAATTTGACTCCAGTATTTCCAGTTCTTATGCCAGAGAATCACTGAATAAAATAGAAGAGGTAGGAGAAAAATTAGTTGGTTACATTGACACAACTAAAACTCTTCTTACTGGCATAACAGAAAAGGTGGAGAAAGTACAATTGTCAAAGTCGAGAGGCCAGTCCCAAATTCTTTTCTAGTGAAAAGAAATATAGAAATTGAAAATCCTGTCAGGAACATTCATAAATTTCCTTCTCTATTCCCCAAAGAAACTATTTCTTCATCAGATGCTGACAAATCAGAACACATTAGCATTGCTTCTCTATTTCAGGAAGTAGAGGCCGAAGCAGAAGCAAAAGATACAGAGAAGAAACAATAAGAAACGCAAATTCTTCCCATCTATGAGCCTCTAGAACATAGATTTTCCAGGTACTCTGCTCCTGATATTGAAGGAAAAGGAAAATTTCCTGAAGCACATACTTTCTTTCCTGACTCTCACAGGGAGTGGAACATAGACAATATGAGCATTGGCCAGATCTTCCAAATGATCGATTTAATGTATACAAAATATAAGCTCATGTGTCTAAGAGGAAAATCCGAAATAGATGCTTGTAGAACAATCATTCAATGTTTTACAAGTACTCTCCTCAGGTGGTGGGAAACTGAGTCTTCTCCCAAACTCATCAAAACAATGGAAGTAGAAGTGCTCAAAGATGAGGAAGGAGACATTATTCATAATCCAGATGGCACAGTTATCAGCAATATGATTGGCGCCCTAACATCAATGATTTTGGAACATTGGTGTGGAAGCGAAACAGAGATAGGCAATAAACATGAGGTCATCCTCATGAACCTTAAGTGCCATAAAATGTCGCAGTGTGATGATTTTCATAGGGATTGGATGCAGTGAATCTACGAGGTAAAAGACTCCAAGAACTTGTTATGTGTTGGCATTATGGCTAAAGTGTTGTCCTTGATGGCAACCCATACAGGTGATGGATCATTGTACAACAGGACAATAGCAGAGATTGATGATCAGCTCTCAAATATTGAAGAAAATAAGGAGTACGCAGGCACACTGTACAAAAGGTGTGTACACGCATGCATGTCTTATATAAAATGCGTACATACCCGCAGGTCACCCATTCATGGGGTGCGTACCCCTTGTGCACACACTTCAAGGCAGTAAAGCGCCCACACGTGGGGTTTCTCATGGTATCTAGCTGACGGTAGTGTGTTATTATGGTTTTGGCCCGTGGTATGGGCTTATTTTATGATTATTATTGAGCCCCATGATCCATTATTTAAGGAAGAGCTTGCCTATATAAAGTAAAAGGAGATCATTTGGCTTAAGCATGTTCTTGGGTTGAATATCTTAAGAAGCTAGATCTGAAGTTCTAGTGATGGGTTATGAGAGATGTCTAGATCTAAATAAGGCGAATCTACTGATGAATCAAGATCTCTTTGGCACATGTTCAGATCTGTAGATCTGACTGTCTGGGTTCTTTCTGAAGTCTTGAAATCATCTATGCCCGAAGGTACGTAGGTACAGTGAGAGAAAAGTGCATACATACGCAGGAACGAAGAGTTTCAGGTGCGCCCGTACGCAGGCACATAAGGGTTTCAGGTGCGCCGGAATGCAGGTACAGAAGGGTTGCAGGTGCGCCCGTACGCATGCACAGAAGGGTTTCAGGTGCGCCAGTACGCAGGTATAGAAGGGTTGCAGGTGCGCCCGTACGCAGGCACAGAAGGGTCTCAGGTGCACCGGTACGCAGGTACAGAAGGGTTGCAGGTGCGCCCGTACGCAGGCACAGAAGGGTTTCAGGTGCGGAGGACTGCAGGCAATTCAATGGACTCAGAGCGAGGTACGCAGGCTAGCAATTGAGCAGGGTGCATACGTAAGCAAGTGAGAAGTTGAGCAGGGTGCGTACTGTAAGCAGGCAAGCAGTTGAGCAGGGTGAGTACTGTAAGCAGGCAAGCAGTTGAGCAGGGTGCTTACGTAAGTAGGCGAGTAGTTGAGCAAGCTGCTTACTTCTCTTGAAATCCATGTTTATCCTTGTTGTGTTCTGGGTGTTGAAGTGATGTCTAGTTTCTGGTATTATGATCTTATGACAGCCGTCTGAAAAGTGATTGAGTATATCTTTATGTGATCTGATGAACTAGATCTGATTGATGACTCTTATTGTATATGTATTGATCTAGTGATTGGGTGATTCAAAAGTTTGTTTGATTATGAGCTTCAATGTGGTTATTGGGTCCAGTATGAAAATTGGATGAAATGTGGCCCTTTCAGATTATGTGTTGTGCTTCAGTGTATCTAGTGTGAAAATTGATGAAACGTGGTACCTGGAGAAGAAGATTGTAGGTCAGCACCTACGTACTAGTATCTAAGCTAGTACAAGAGCTAAAGGAAATCTTTGGAGCATTGTAGCAGGTAGTAGCCTGCGTACTAGTAAATGGATCGGCTAGTACAAGAGCAAAGGGGTTTGTAGCTCCCGTACTGGTATAAGGCTGCACCAGTACAAAATATTGTAAAAGGATTTTCTTATTAAGAAGAAGATTGAGATGACTTGCAGCAGGTGGTTTTCTCCCGCATTGGGTTTCCACCTTATATCATGGTGTTCATGTGTGTGCCTTATGTGTGATGATCTATTCTATGTTACTGCATCTGTTAACTGATAATATGGTTGATAATGTTCTAATGCACTCATTGAAGATCAATTAACTTAATCATAAGAAGTTGTGGAAGTAGCATTTATGAATCTGGTTATGGAAATGAAAAAGTTTTATTAATGTGATAATACTGATTCACCCCCCCTCTCAGTATTATTTCCAACATTATGGAAACAGGTATACCTCGCTGCCTTACCCTCAAAATTTGTTGATTACATAAGAATGTAGGATGTCTTCCAGTTGACATTCGAATCTTACACATGGGGTGAGATTTACTCACACATTACAAAGACATTGGTAAGTCTTTGTACGAGCTCAAAAGTGAACAAATCCTTAGAAAAACTATCCAGATTGCCAGATAAAAAGTCCATCTGCAGCAGAGATGGACTTACAATAGATGATCCTTTGGTGAAGAAAAGGAAGTCTAAGAAAAGAGCTAAAAGAGAATTCAGAGAGGTCTTCTACAAGAATAAAAGAAATTATACAAAGGATAGAAGAAGAAAATATCCTATAAAGGATAGAAATCAGAAGGATAAAAAGAGAGGATATTACAGGTATGTGCCAAACACCCATTACTATAATCCCTCTGACATCCATCTAGATTCTGCTAAGAAAGAGAAATGGAACAAAGTCACCTGCTGGTTATGTGGGTAGACTGGACATATTGCCTCAAGGTGCCCTCAAGGGGAAGAATCAAAACTTAACAGAGGAAAGAAGACAACTGACTATGCTCAAAAAGCCAAACAAGTCAAAAAGGAGCATCGAGGGCCTATATTTTGTCTTAGATGCAATTCTAAGACCCATGTAACACAAAAATGCCCCAATCTCACTATAAGAGATACAGCACAACATCACCAGCTAGAAGAAACTTCTCTTGATTCTTTTAGCTCTATGACAAAAGAATAATTACAGGCAAATATGGGCCAATATTCTGAAACATACACATCAGAATGCTCATGTACAGATTTAGATGCATGTGCTTGCCATGCCTTATATGAAGAAGGTTCTGATTCTTATACCAGTTCTAGCGAAGAAGAAAAGCCAAAGCCTCTGAAAGAAAAAGTCCTCATGGAATCTACAGATGAAGAAGCAGAATTAAAAATTCTGTCTCAAATTCAGGATGGTGATATGAAGAACCGCCTGATTGAGGCTTTCATAGACCAGCTAAAGACTAAAGCTTCTAAGAAATCATGTAAGAAACATTTGTTTGTTGATGCATCTTATGAAAGGAATACAAAATCATTTCAAATGCATCATCAAAAACCAGGAAGAGTAAGGTCACTTACTCTTGGAGAGGTAAGTGGTGAAATTCACCACATAAAAGCAGAAATCTCTGTAATCAAAACTCAGATTGCAGAATTACAGAAAGGCAAACAAGTTGCAGCTAGCAGTTGAAGATGATCCTTGGAATCAGGTTGGACATCCTCAAGAGGTCCAAATTGCTGAAGTTATGCAAGACCCAAATTTTGGATTTAAAGACATGCGGTTATTCACCATTACCTATCAACAGCACCATGTTAAGGTAAATATATGCATCCAAGTAAAAAAATTTCAAATGATTGCATTATTAGATTCTGGTGCAGACATTAATATCCTTAATATGAAGAATATTCTAGCCAGATACTGGGTCTCTGCTGAAAGAAAGGTAGTAGGCCTTGGTAATAAGAAGCTCGAGTATGAAGTTCCCAGAGCTTCATTATGTTTTGATTCACATTGTGTATATATGAAATTTGTTGTGGCAGATATTCCTGTTAATTGTATATTAGGAAATTTATTTCTTGCTGCAATTGAACCACATGGTTCAGCTCGATTGAAAGATGGAAAATCCGGCTATTTCATTTATGTTCCCACATCAAAGGGAAAAAGAAAGAAGATTGAGCTACCCTATGTCTCCAGCCCAAGGGTTTCAACCATGGTCCAGGACATGCAGAAGTTGGATAAAGCAGAAGCCCTATTGACAGATCTTAAAGATCTAAAAGGCACACTCAGGATTGAAGAACAGTTAAAGTTGCCTCAGGTAAAAAGTAGAATCCAAGATCTCAAGCAAAAGTTAGAAGAAACATGTTGTTCAGAAGAGCCAAATGCCTTCTGGCATTGAAAACAACATACTATCGGACTGCCATACAAAGAAGGATTTGCTGGGAAACCCTGCAAGAGCAGAGCTATCCCTATGAGCAAAGAATACATGGATCTTTGCCAAAAAGAGATCCAACAGTTGTTGGACAAAAGATTGATTAGAGAATCCAATAGCCCGTGGAATTGCTATGGGTTCTATGTAAACAAAAGGGTAGAACAAATCAAGGGTATTTCGAGACCCGTCATCAATTATAAGCCTCTAAATTCAGTCTTAGCAGATGATACCTATCCCATCCCACAAAAGGGAGATTTGATCCGAAGAATTGCAGGTGCCAAGGTATTTTCGAAATTCGATTTAAAGGCAAGATTTTGGCAGGTTGCCATTAATGAAGCAGACAAATTCAAGACTGCATTCAGTATTCCTGTAGGGCATTATGAATGGAAAGTTATGCCCTTCGGTCTCAAAAATGCTCCCTCAAAGTTCCAGAAGGTGACGGATGACATTTTTAAACATTATTTTGATTGGTTGGTTGTTTATATTGATGATGTCCTAATTTTTTCTAAGAACATTGATGAGCATTTTAAGTATGTAAATATATTTTTAAAGCTAGTACAGAAGAATAGATTGGTCCTGAGTAGGAAGAAAATAGAAGTGTTCCAGACTTCTATAAAATTTCCAGGACATACAATTTGCAATGGTCAGATTTCTCTCCAGCAGCATGCCATTGATTTCGTGGAAAAATTCCCAGATGAGCTCAAGGATAAGACACAGTGCAAAGGTTTTTGGGTTGCCTCAACTATGTCAGTAATTTTTATTAGGACTGCGCCAGCGACAGAAAAATCCTCAACAAAAGGTTAGGAAAGAACCCACCAGAATGGTCAAACCTTCACACCCGAGCAGTCCAACAAATCAAGGCTAAGGTAAAATCCTTGCCCATTCTATATGTTGCAGACGACCAGGCCTTTAAAATTGGTGCGTCTGATGCAAGTAATGTTGGTTGGGGAGGATTCTTGAAATAAAGAATTGGTAAAGAAGAAAAAGTGGTTCAATTTGCTTCTGGAGTCTGGAATTCGGCAAAACAAAATTATTCTGTCATTGAAAGAGAAGTCAAAGCTGCTTGGAATTGTATAAGCAAATTTGAAGTTTATTTGGTAAATAAACCTTTTCTTCTCAGAAATGATGCGTCAGCCATGCAGAAAGTATTTACAAAGGATACTAAGAGGGCAGGAGAAGCAAAATTTGCAAGATGGCAAGCCCTTTTTTCTAATTTTGACTTTTCAGTAGAGCACATTAAAGGAAAAGATAATAGCCTTCCTGATTTTCTAAGCAGAGAATATATTGAACAAAAAGAGGATCAAGTTTTGGTTATTATTACTGAATGGGAAAATTATCAAAAGAAGGAAATAATGAAAATTGTCCCAGATGAACTGGAATGGGAAACATATAAAAGAAACTGGAGACCCACATGGCAACTCAGAAATACAAAGGTTTTAGATGCCAACTTGCAGCCTCACACATATATCCCATATTATGTGCCAGAAAGGAGAGTTTATCCCAAAGGAAGAGCAAGCATACATGATATGGTCTACGAAAAAGCCAAAAGAAATGTTGAAGTAGCAAGAAAAGCTTTAGAAAAAAAATTTCACGAAATTTTTACTATCTAGTATCATGGAGGGAAAAGTACGGGAATCTATGAAAGAAATGTCTGCATATATCGAACCTAAGATCTATGGAATGAACCTGGCCATATCAAAACTCATATGGCAGCAAGATGGACCAAAAATGACCCCCATATTATGTTTCTTGACACCGTGTTTGACTTTGCATATTATAAGAAATTATGGTGGCAATTCTTTAATGTTGATGATCAGACAGAAACTCATTATACAAGGCTCAAATTCAGCATAGTTGGGAATTATCAAGGATACCAACAAAATGAATGGCTCAGAGATTGGTGGAGAGACTATGGGATTAATAAAACTGCAATGGATCCAGTGGAACATGAGAAGTATTGCAAGAACATGGGTAAGCCTTGTATCATGAATTGTAACACCGCATGCAACCATCTAGTTTATCATACTGTTAAGGAAATGGCGGACACTGAGTGGACAACTTATAAAGATACTCCTTACAATAATTCCCTTGAAGAATATATGCGAGAGCACATGGTGTGGCTGGTTCTCACCAAAGTACAGCATCAAACTGTTCTAGGAAGACTCATCATTGTCCGACGAATCTATACCAAAGCTTGGGACATCATGCAGTATAAACAAGACAGATTCCCAGGCCTCACAATCTTTTAAATGTACCAGTCACAAGGGCTAAATTGTGACCAGTTTTCCTATGGGCTTTACTATTCAAAAGCCTCCACTGTGTAATATTCCTTATTAAGTCTTTTTTCATGGGCTTTTGTACAAAAGCATCCACTGTGTACAGTGTTATGATATCTGTCAGATTTACTTTTAGTACATGAATCTGCTTTACAAGTGATATCTTATGCGCTACCCGAAAGCAATTATTCGGTCTGTTAGATGGGCCCGAATCTTTGTGCGGATGCCGCTCTGATAAAATATGAAAAGAAGTGATTCCTACAGCTTTAAGTCTTTTCTTTGTTCCGACCCAGGACGATGTTTGTCCCCCCTTCTCTCCTATATAAAGAAGGTTAAGGCTCATTCTTCGGGCATCGAAGATTCATAGGAGTTTTTGAGTCTTGTGTGTTTTGAGTCAAGAGTATTTCATGCTCTGCATCTTCAGACCTGTGCATCTGATTTGCTTGCATCACGAAATTACTCAAGTTCTTAGGTGGTTTGGAAGCCTGCGCATCAGTGTGCTTGGCACTGGTGAGAACCTAAAGTGGCTGAACCATTAGACTCATTGTGTCGGTATATTTCTCTATAAAACTTCTGAGGCAGAGTCTGTCCATCGCCAGGAAGCCTCTGGTATTACTTGATCTTTATGATCGGTATATAGTCCAGTAAATGCGGTGACAGTCTATCTCTATAAAGAGTTTTCTCTCTCTATAAAATATTTGAGCATCTGAAATAATATGAGTACACCATATTTTCGTTATTCGAGTATCTCTGTGCTTTTATAAAGTCTGTTGTGATAGTAGTTCTGTTGAGTCTTCGTCCGAAGTTCGCAAGAAGTTCGCCAAAGGATCGAAGGGACACTAAGGCCATTGTTAGGCGTGGAAGCCGTTGTGTAGGCCACGAGAGTGTGAAAGATCTGAGTAGGTTCACCACTGGTTCACTAGGAGTTGGCCATCAACACTAACGAAGAGTCACAGCAAGTCGCAAGCTTGTGACAGGAGCCCTGCGTAAAATTGGTATCATAGCCAGTAAGATCTGGTTCTTAAGGTTGGTACTCTAATCTAAAGTACTCATTATTAGAATGGAATTGTTCAGGAAATTTGTTTTGGAAAATTCCATAATTTGTTTTTTTATAATGCATTTAATTACGAGAAATTTTAAAAATAAAAATTTAATAAAAATACATAAGAAAGTATTATTAATGGGAAAATATGATAATATAATGTTCAAGATGAGCGTAAGAGATGTTTATAAAACTAAAGGAGTCACATCAATCATAAAAAAAATTGTCATAAAGCAAAAATGTTTATACATCTTCTGCATCATGTGTTGCTTTCAAGTTTGTTTGTCTCTTTTAAAGTTTAATTTCTCTTCAAAATTCCTTTTTCTCAAACGATACCTGTGGTTTCTTAAAATGTAGCTCTAATTATTCCCACTACCATAATGCATATCCCGACTAATTCCCATGACAATTTGATGCACAAATTTTAAGAAAAATGGGAAACAAGTGTAGGTGATGATGACTATTCTATTTAAAAATGATAATCAATTTTACCTAAATTATACTACTTATTCATCTCATATTGGTGCATCTCTCATCCAAATTTCATGGGAATTGAATACATGGTTTGGATGATATCAGCAATTTGAATTTTGCACTATGTATGAGGAAAATGCAGTTGATTGTAGCTTTGACTAGGAGTTTACAGTATTTGTGATGAATTTGGTTCCTACTCGATAACTAATAAAATATCTCTTGACGCTACCTTTAAACTTTGTAAATATATTTTTACCCGATGGAGGTGCTTTTCGACGAAACAGGTTGCATGGGGTATAATGCCTACAAACCTGGGGATGTGGTATCATTAAATGGAGGGGGTGGTGTGGTCACCCCATGCAACTTTAAGAATGTGAATTCATTGCCCTGCATCAATAATGTTCACTACTAGTTGCAAGTTGGGAGGAGAATGACATGTATTCCTACAAAGTAACTTGATTGTAAAATAGTGTGATGCCTCTATCCGTGTAGTATGGTCTATCTTTTGGATGACTTCTGGGATAGAGGGAGAAGATTGATAAACTCATTCAAGGAATAGTACTATTTGGAACATCTAGAAGCGACCATTGTAGGCAAAAAGTATAATGACAAAGCATATGCTAGTTGGGTAAAGGAAAACTCAAAGTAGGTTTTATGTGGCTCTATGCTTAGGGGAACTGTAGGAGAATTAAGGCATCTTTAGGCTGTTTTTCATCATCACTTGGTTACTAATATTATTACTACTATAATAAGATGACTATTGGTCACTTGTTAACACCACATGAAGGTCACTACGTTATGGGAAAATCTAAACCTTTCCTGCATTTATATTTTCTCCACTGGTATTTTAATTGGCTATGGGTATTTTCTCCTACTGTTGATTTCTAACACGGGGATATGGTTTTGTTTTCTTGCTTAGGATTTGTCACTATTTTCATTATATAACGGTATTTTGATCGGCTTTGTTTATCTAGTCCCAGTGTTAGCTTCTTGTGCTAACATATGGTTTATCTTTCTTATTTGGGATTAGCTACTATTTTGGTTATACATGGTTATGATGGGAAGTAACTACTTGTACTACAGTTACCCACCGATTACTTTCACTAAAGTTTGCTTCTCCTAGTGTTTCTAGGTTCTCTTTTATTTTCTTTTCCTTCCCTAGAGTAGGGCTTAGTTCCCTCATAATTAAACCCTCTAAGTCTAGTCGTTTATTGTTCTTGTGGTGTTATTTTATACCCACTTCCCCCATCCTCGATAGATTTGTATTGTAATTTTGTGGAGATATTAGTTTGTCATAATGAAATGCCAATGTATGAGAAGAGGCGAGGTTTGGAGTTCATGGCCCACAAGGTGGTAACAAAGCCCAACATCAAGCCTATGAGGTAGTTGAATTCTTCCACTCATCCATAGGGAAAATACATCCTCCTATCACTATCTGAAGGAATGAATTTCAACTTTTTATATAAACAACCTAGACCCATCTCAACTTTGGATCTATCATGCACTAAAAGGGATCAAATCTACCAAAGTGCAAAACTCTTTTTTGAGTGCAAAAATTGACGAAAGGTTTGCACCTTGAGAGGATTGATCCCTCTCTACCCTTGATAGATCTAGTGTTAAGATGGATCTATGTTGGTTTAATTATTAGTAGTTATTATTATTATTTTATGATTATTATTTTTGTAATTTGATTCAGTTAAAATGTTTAAATAATATAATAGGGAATTACGACATATCTTCCATATTGAACTTGAGAATGCCCCTTAGAGAAATAACTATTTAATATGCTTCTCATATTTACTTGTTGCAAAAACCTGACTTGTACTCCTATTCTTAAAGAAAATATATAATTTTTTTAAAATATATTTCTTTGCTTAAAAAAAAGTTTTTGACAATTAACCTCTTACAATGTCCCGTTTCTTCATTTCTAGAAAATGTTGTATTTCCAAAAACAAATTATACATTTAATGTAGGGAAAACAAATCATGCTATAAAGAGAAGAGGAAAGTTTTTACTAATACCATAGATTATCATAATCATAATCTCTCAAAACCAACCTCTTGTAAACAAACTTAGCTATGCCGTTTTAGGTTCAACTGTAATAAATTAATACAGCTATCCTCACAAGCTAAAGAACCCAGGTTTAAAAATATATTAACGGAAAGAACATTATGAATGATTAAGGTCGGTCAAATGAAGGAAACCATAGTTATTAATATAGGCTTACTTATTTGCTAATTAAAAAAATGACTATTATATTAACTCTATATATATACAATTAGCTATGACAGAGTTTTCGAATGATTGACGTCAAAGGGAGGAAACCATAGTTACTAATATAGGCTTACTTATTTGCTAATTAAAAATATGACTATTATATTAACGCTATAGATAGACCATTAGCTATGAGAGAGGTTTTGAAAGATTGACGTTATGAAGGAAACCATAGCTTATTGATATAAGCTTAGTCTGGTTTTTTTTTTGTTTTTTTGGCTAATTATTAATAGGAATATATTATATTAATTTTTAGTTAGATAAAGGTTTAGTTTTTTATTATTAGAGATTTTACTAGTTTAGATTTATCTTAATTCTAGATTTATTTAATATTGAGAGAGATCAAATCTCTTAAGCTGTAAGCCACTTTTTTTAGTGTGAAATTTGAGGAAAGATTTGCCTCTCTATAGATTTGATTTCTCTTGGTGCTTTGTGGATCTACTTTAACACACTAACACAATATTTATTCTTCATGCCATTAAATAAGCTACATTACATAAGAATACCATTGAAAAAACCATGAGTTGTCAAAACTTGGAACCCTAAAGCTTGTAATTATTCATTTTATTTATTTATTTAATTTTTATATAATTTTACTTCGTTAAAATATTTATATAACAAGACATTACAACATATCTTCACATAAAATATTTATATTATATTTGCTGGGCATGTATGTCATCTATAATGATAAGATGTTATAATGAAAAGATGTTAGGACTAAGTTGGAAATACTTGAACAAAAAAATGTTATCACCAATAGCATGTGAAACATCAATGTTAACTCTCAATATATTCGAAGTAGATATATATCTATTTTGAGCCACTCAATATATATATATATAACATTGAAATATTTTATTTATGATTGACATTATACACTTTAAAATGTTAATACAAGCTCTAATTATATTAGAAAGTAGAAAACATATATGTATAGGACTATTTCTATATATAAATTTACTTTTATTATAAATAATTTTTAATGTTACAGGTTTATTTATCCCGATTTTTTGTTATTAATATTCAAAATATTATATGACAACTATATCTATTTATCTATCTATCTATATGTATGGTTTTTGTTTTATATAGAAGATCCATTATTGACATAGAAATATTTTATTTATGATTCATACTCTACATATTGGAAGTAGAAAACATATATCTATAGGACTCTTTATATATAAATATATGTTACATGATTATTTATCTTAATTTGTTTTATTAATATTCAAAATATTATAAGTCAACTCCATATATATAGAACAATTTTTTTTTTTGTTGCTCAATATATATTCATCTCGTTTTATATAGAATATGTGTAGTTGATATTGAAATATTGTATTTTATGTTTTACACGCTACTTACTAAAATGTTAATGAAGGCCCAATTTATATTTGGAAGTAGAAAAACATATATATAATATATAACTAACTTTCTATATATATAAATTACTATTATTATCTATATTTTTAAAATTATCTATTATTTTTTTTATTTTTCGAAATGTTATATGTTTATTTTTTTTTATTTTTTTCTAAATTTTATATGTAAATATAATATATTATACTCTCTATAATATATACATACACATATATATATATATACACCATAACACACATACATACATACAATACATACATACATACATACATACATACATATAATTATAATTTATGATTCACATTACATTAAAATATTAATATATGTTTCCAATTACAATTGAAACTCGAAAACATATATTCATATACATATCTTGAGAGATCTAGTCTAACTTATATAAGAAATATCAATTTTTATAAGATTACCTAATTTTAAGTAAGATTATGACTTCTTGTCGTTTAAAATATATTTTGTATGTATATATTGGTTCCCCAGCTAGAAAAATCCCAAGACACTCAATTTTGTAGATTAAATAACTTAAACTCAAATTTTGATGAAATTTTGCCAAATTTTAGTTAAAATTCATGAAAAATTCATTTCCTATATAAATTACACTAAGACTCAACATATACAAAATTATTCTCCTTACAAATATTTTAAAAATGTTATACAAATGCTAAGAAAGTCTATCCTCAACTAGTTGTGCTAATGAAGCTTGACATTAGCAATTTCAATATTTCTCAATATATTTCTATTTCTTTATATTATTTTATATCATTTTCTATTATCATTAATTCCACAATTAATCAATATTTTCATTAAATATATATTTCTCTTATTTATATATATATATATATATATATATATAATATATATATATAATTTTAAAGTGTTATTCATTGTTCTACATCATTTTGATTTATTTGAAAATTAATTATTATAATATATATAATAAATTCAGAAATATATTATTATTAAATTTATATATAAATTTAAATAATAATAATAATATAAAATTTAAAAAATAAAAAATACTAAATTATTAATTAATTTATTTGTTACAGATTATATATTATCAAATTTATATATAAATTAAAATAATATAAAATTTATAACCATAAAAGAAATATTAAATTATTAAAATACAATTCAAAAACCTATCCGAATTAATTAAAAGCAGTTGTTCCATTATTACATTACAATAACATAATAATAACATCTGAACTTATACATAAAACAATATTACGAGCTTAAAATCATTAATTATAAAATATCCTTTAAAAAAAAGTTTTATCTATGAGATAGTAATGTTTTTTTGTAAATCTAAATCAGTGAGCAAAGCAATACTGCAACTTGAAAATATTGATATTTTTTTTTCAAATAAGTCTTATTTGTAAGATAATAAAGTTTTGTCTAAGATAATGATTAATGAATTTTGACTTATCAGGTGGTTCGTGGCATATTAAACAACATCTTTGGAAAAATGCTCTTAAAATTTACATTATTTGACCCCCTACCAATATGAACCTAATACACCTTTCCAATTTAAAAATCCCCTACATCCACTAGATAGTGTAGGCATCTATTTTTTAATTAATATTTTTATACCTTTTTATATTTTTTTCATTAACTTTGAGTTTCATTTTTTATACATGCCAATATAAAAACCCTTTATACCCAATATATCCCCAATATATTATGTCATTTTTTTCTCAATATATATCCCCCAATATAAACCTACATGGTTGATATTGCTCTCTCAATGAAATCCATGAAATATGATTTGAAAAAATTGCATATCAATTAGACATTCACAATAAATTTGAGAAAAAAACCTTTAAATAATTTTAAAGAAAATAAAAAATTTCTTACAATAAAAAGTATTCATTAAAAACAATTATTTAATATAATAACAAATTTATATTATATTATTATTAGTATACAAATAAAAAGATATAAATAACCATTTTTAACTTATATTACTGTTTATTGTTAAAATAATTTTTTTATATTTTATATAAATTTAAAAATAATAAAATAATATTTATAATAACTAAAACCTTTCTGCGATAAGATTTATGTTTTCTCGATAAAATTTATGTTTTCTCGGATCTCAATCGCTCGTCAACATGAAGGTGGATATTCCGGCCACTAATGAAGGGCTGTGATTGTTCGTCAAGCACACAACGCCGGGGCCATGTCTCGTTCACTGCACGCCTGTAATTACTACCTATAGGCTAAATATTTCATTTATAAAATACCTGGCATGCAAAAATAGGGCTTCAGATTTGATTGCCACGGGAAATTTGACATTCAGGAGCTGAAGAAGACAGACATGGGTTCTAAAAAGGGATCAGAAAATCCGTGGGTTGCTCTGAAAGCATGGTTTAAGAGCCAATCTGTGAAGAAACAGGCATGCCAAGCCCTGGCTATAATATGTTTCCTGGTGACACTGATCTCTCTAACCTTTGGGGATTCCTTGACCACGGTCCTGTATTTCACTGCAAATTTTATTCGCGTGTGTGGAATTTCAGCGCTGGTTTACAAGCTAACAAGGAAGAAAACCTGTGCAGGTTTGTCACTCAAATCTCAGGAACTCACCGCGATTTGCCTCGCGGTTAGTCTCTACGTGCACTGGTCTGGAAACGTGCATATCACCAACGTGTATACCATCGCAAGGGGAACGCTGGATTTATTTGGACTGATAACGACCATATGGGTTATCTATATCATCCGTTTCAAGCTCAGATCTACATACATGGAGAATGTTGACAACTTACCAATATATTACTTGCTCGTTCCCTGCGCGCTCCTTGCCCTGGTAACGCATCCCTGGTCTAATTATGTTTCGCCATTGAGTCCTCTGAATAAGGTCATCGTGGCGTTTGTTCCCTATCTGGAGTCCGTTCTGGTTCTGCCTCAACTCCGTGTAATGCAAAGCGAAAGGGTCGTCGAAGCTTTTACTGCCTTCTATGTGTTTGCTCTCGGCGCGGAGAGGTTATTTAAATTTACATGCTTGTTCAAGGTAATCCTCGAGGGCATTATGGACGGCTACATCAAAACTTATTTTGATTTTGGTTTATTCCTGTTCATTGTCTCTGAGATTGTTCAGAGCTTCATATTGGCAGATTTCGTTTATTACTATCTCAAGATAGTTTCAACCAGCCCGATGTCGATGCATCTCCCAACCATCTTGATTGAACAATCACCTGTTTGACATAACATATCTGGAGTGGTAAGGCCCCATAGGGTTAGAAATTACAATTACAACTGTTTATCAAACTTTTTATTGGGTGTATCATGAGTATTTTAAATATGGTATGGATGGTTCAGTTGATCAAAGATAAGAATCATGTAGTATCTTGAATATGGTATGGATGGCTTGTTGGTTGAGGTTGGTTGTACTTTTAGCTAATTTTATTTGAAAATTTCAATTAATAACTAATGTAGATGTGTGTTAGGATTATAAGTGATAAGTGTGTATGTAAAATGAAAAAATTTAAGTATATCTTATACTTAAAATAGCAAAATCAAGTTACAAATTTTACTAAGTTTAGACATTTACATTCTTACTAGTATTTGTTAAACTATTAAGGAACATTAATTCATGGTAAGTATGATGGGTAATAACTAATAGTAAATATGTTATTTACTTGAGTGTGAACTATTTTCAAGGATTTTATTTTTTGGTGGTTTTGTTGATTTCCTTTATTTAAATTTTATTTCTTTTAATTTAGTGTTAATTTTTCTTTTCATATTTTTACATAGTATTAGAAGTACATCAAGGATTATGAACACTGACTATAGCTACATTTTTCAACACTCCCTCTTACCTAGCAAGGTATTCATAATGACTATCCACATGTTTTCTGTATACATGATCTTTCTAATAAAAATAAACCTCCTAAATGACATCTTTGTCTAAGTCAATACCATTCAGGTACATCAACATCATCATCAATATGTGCCACAAACCAAGTTAAGTTTCCTCACCAATGGTACTTACTCAAGAAGTCACCATGATCTAGTGGGCACTTCACCTCATGGCAACTACTTTCAAGTTTCCATCTGCAATGGGGAAACACATGTCCCAAATCCAAATGCCTCTCTTAGGTTATGATGTTGAAGAGGCACCAACAAGATGAGCGTTCGTTTGTTTTGTATGATTCCCTCTCATTGCATAACTCATTGGTTTATCCTAGAGTTACACATTTGTAGTGTTGATCAACTACAAATTATTGTTAAAAAAAATTGAAGCGAGGTGGCCCTGAATCCACCCTATTATTCATTTTGCATTCCCTTTCCACCCATTTGTATGTTTTGGTATAAATTGGTCTAGATCTGAACCCCTTAATAATCATACTATCTCTTAGTTCTCGAAGCAAGCTAGTGTTAAAGTAATTTGTTCCTAGAATCGGGGCATTAATGCACTTTGTGCAAAGTTGCTCAAGATAGATGGAAATATTACACATACTTGGAGAATTTGCTTCGAAGAAATTCATTTCGAAGCAATATCGAGTCACAAAAAATGAACTTGTTCACCAGAATTATTCCATGCCTCCGAACAAATACAGATCAATGCCTACATGTGAACCTAAATTCGATCAGACTGGTGGCATTGGAAAGAGGACACAGAGGGCTACTGTAGGTCACAATTTTAGAACTGGATGATCCAAAATTACAGAAATACATCAGATTCAATATCAATCTCCTACAAAGTGAAAAATGGTGAATAGTTTTTTTTTTTTTAATTTTTGCATAAGCTTGGTTTGAAAATTTTGTTTGAAGGAATTCAAAGAGGAGAGTAAAGCATTATTATTGGTAATTGATGCCCTGAGGAAAGAAAATGCAAACACCTAGTAAGCAACCTAAAAGCTATAGCATGACTCATGAAGAACAGGAATAAATGCAACATGATATATCAAAATTATGAGACCAAGTGCAACAAATGTCACTTGCACAAAAAGTAATAGAATCTAAGATGGATGGTTTAAAGAAAGATGTAGAAGCTAAGATGGATGGTTTAAAGAAAGGTGTAGAAGCTAATATGGATTGTTTAAGGAAAGGTGTAGAAGCTAAGATGGATGGCATGGAAGCTAAGATGAATGGCATGGATGCTAAGATGGATGACATGGATGATAAGATGGAAGAATTGAAGCTAAATTTGAGTAAGTTGCTACAAGAAATCGTCACTAATGGTGAAAGGGTAGTAAAGGAAACTCATGATGAGAATAAAAGAAATGTTAATCATGATTTCATAGACTCTAATGTTGGATCGAAGACCCACCATATTCCAAAAATTGATATGAGGAAGTTTAATGGAAAGGATCCCGCAACATGGATATTACAGATGGAGCAATTTTTTGATCTCAATAATGTGCAAAAGACACAAAAGGTACATATTGCAACTTTATACTTCAAACCAAATCAATTTGTATGGTATCAATGGCTTTTCTCTCGTAAACAAATTATCACTCGGGCAATTTTTATGGAGGAATTGACAACACATTATGAGGACACAAAAAGCAACACTTTTTTTAGCCAATTGATAAGTCTCAAACAGAAGGGTTCAATAATGGAGCACATTGAGGAGTTCCAAAAATTGAACATAAGGGTAAAAGATATTCCAAAGGATCATAGGATTGATGTGTTCAGAGGGACTTTAAAGGATAATAACCAACATGATGTTTGCCTTTGGGAACCTGATTCATTAGAGAAGGTATTCAAGTTAGCAAGAAAAATAGAAAGAAAAATTATGGCAACTAGGAAGCTTACCACTCACAACTATAAAGATGGAACTGTTGTTGCCCCCGGCCTTCCACAACCAACAAGGTTGACACCACAACAATTGGAAGAAAAAAGAGAAAAAGGGCTTTGTTACAGTTGTGATAGAAAATACACTAAAGGTCATAAGTGTGTTGAGAAGAAATTATTCTACATAGATTGTGAAGAGGAAGAAGAAAAGTAGCAAGAAAGGTCAAAAAAAGAGGATATACTCCAGGAACAAAGCATAGATGAAGAAGAAAGGAATCCCACCATATCTTGTAATGCATTGGCTGGAATAACCGCTCCTCAAACCATCAAGATAGAAGGAAAAATCAAGAATAAAAATGTAATAGTGTTAATTGATTCAGGAAGTACCCACAATTTTATTCATTGTAAGGTAGCAAAAGAATTTAATTGCTTCCTATATCCAGCATCAGAGTGTCAAGTGATGGTTGCAAATGGAGGAACAATAAATTTCTCTAGAAAGTGCCATAATATCAAGCTATCCATGGGAGAATATGTATTGATTAGCCGAATTCTTTCCATTCTAATGGGAGGTGTTGATGTTGTACTAGGAGTCCAATGGCTACAATCATTGGGTACAATATCTTTTAATTTTCAAGAACTTTTCATTAAATTTTATGCGGAAGGAAAGGAGGTTGAACTAAGGGGTATTGTAGGGAAACCAGGAAAGATAATCAACTCTAACAATATGACAAAGCTTCTAAAAAAGGAACAAAGAGGTGTAATTGCACAATTATGTTTACTAGATGTTTCCGCATTAGAATCATATATTTCTCTAGATCTTCAAAAATTCTTGGACAATCATTCCAAGGTATTTGAGACTCCCAAAGGTATCCCACCTATTCGTGATCATGATCATGCTATTCATCTGATTCTAGGAAGCATTCCTCCAAACATCAGGCCATCCAGATATCCCTATGACCAAACGAGTGAAATTGAACAGATGGTTGCAGAAATGCTAGAGGCTGGTATAATTCAACCTAGTCAAAGTGCTTTCTCCACTCCAGTAGTATTGGTGCACAAGAAGGATGGATCATGGCGCATGTGTCAAGATTATAGGGAGCTCAACAAGCTCACTATTAAAGATAAGCTTCCCATTCCTGTCATTGATGAGTTATTGGATGAATTGCATGGATCAATTTACTTCACCAAATTGGATCTTCGTTCAGAATATTATCAAATCAGAATGAAGACTGAAGACATTCTGAAAACAACATTTAGAACCCATGAGGGTCATTATGAATTTTTGGTCATGCCTTTTGGCCTTACCAATGCACCTTCTACATTTCAAGGTTTGATGAATTCCATTTTCAAACACTTCCTTAGAAAATTTGTGGTAGTATTTTTTGATGATATACTAATCTACAACAAGTCTTGGAAGGATCATGTTGAACATGTTGACAGGGTGCTACAACTATTGGATGAGAAACAAATATATGCAAAAAGATCCAAATGTTTCTTTGGAGTACAAGAGGTGGAATATCTGGGTCATATTTTATCTCATGAAGGAGTTAAGGTAGACCCTAACAAAATTATAGCCATTAAGGAATGGAAAATCCCCACATCCATAAAGCATATGCGAGCATTTCTTGCATTGACAGGATATTACCGTAGCACCTATAACAACATTATTGAAGAAAGATGCATTCTCATGGACTCCATAAGCAACAAAGGGCTTTGAACATCTTAAAGAGGCAATGTGCCAAGCACCAGTCTTAGCTACACCAGACTTCACAAAAACCTTTATTGTGGAATGTGATGCTTCAGGAAATGGAATTGGTCTTTTTTTAATGCAAGATGAAAGACCCATTGCTTTTGAAAGTCGTCCAATCAATGGAAAGTTTTTACACAAAGCTATTTATGAGAAAGAAATGTTGGCAATACTACATGCACTTAAGAAATGGAGACCCTACCTAATGGGAAGACACTTAAAGGTAAAAACGGATCATGATAGCCTTAAATACTTTTTAGAACAAATATTATCCTCTGAAGAGCAACACAAGTGCATCACAAAGATGTTGGGTTATGGCTTTGAAATCATCTACAAAAAAGGGAAGCAAAATGTGGTGGCAGATGCACTCTCAAGAAAGGATGAGGAGGTGGAAGCATTGTTGTGTGCCATTTCTATTATCCAACCAGATTGGATAAATGAAGCAATGGAGGAATGGAAGAATGATGAAGAAGTGTGGGCACTTATTTGAAATTTACAACAAGATTCCAGTACATTTGATACATTTAGTTGGAAAAATGATTCGTTATGGTACAAACATTGCTTATACCTCTGTAAGAATTCCCAACTCAAACCAAAGATTCTTATGGAATTGCACACTTCTCCCTTAGGAGGGCACTCAAGATTTTAAAAACTTACCACGGGGTTAAGAAGGATTTTTTTTGGGATGGACTTAAATCAGATATTCAAAAGTTTGTGGCAGAATGTTTGGTTTCCCAACAAAATAAAGTTGAAACAATTAAGACCCCGGGTCTATTACAACCTTTATCCATTCTAAGCGAATGTTGGGAGGAGGTTTCAATGGATTTTATCACAGTTTTACCCAAGTCTGAGGGAAAGAGTGTCATCATGGTGGTAGTTGATAGACTTACCAAGTATGCACACTTTTGTGCATTATCACATCCATTTAATGCCTGTACAGTTTCTACTACATTTATGGAAACAATTCAAAAGCTACATGGAAATCGAAAGATTATTGTAAGTGACAGAGACCCCACCTTCACTGGAAATTTTTCGATAGAATTATTTTCTTGTCTTGGTACTCATTTAGCTCATAGCCATCTTATCATCCTCAATCTAATGGGCAAACTGAGATAGTAAACAAATGTTTGGAAGGATATCTTCGTTACTTTGTCTCTGGTAAATAGACACAATGGGTTAAATGGTTTCCTCTGGCTGAATGGTGGTATAACACATCCTTCCATACAACAACAAAAATGACCCCATTTATGGGACTTTATGGATATCAGCCACCATCATCACATCATATTTAAGAGAAAATTCTAAGGTTCAAGCAGTGGAACATCACATCGAACATCAACAACAAGTCCTCCAACTCTTAAAACATAACCTCGTGTTGGCGTAGAATAGAATGAAACAACAGGAATATCAACATTGCAGCGAAAGAAGTTTTGATGTAGGTGATTGGGTATTCCTTACGGCTACAACCATATAAACAAATGTCCCTGGAGCAAGCTAAGAAGGATAATAAATTATCACCAAAGTATTATAGTCCATACAAGGTGTTGCAAAATATTGGTACTATGGCATACAAATTGGAGCTTCCTGCTGCTTCTCGAGTGCACCCAGTTTTCCATGTTTCATGTATAAAGAAGGTTATAGGTGACAAGCTCCTAGTTCAAACAATATTGCCAGAACTTGACCAGGAAGGAAAAATTATATTGGAACCAAAAGCAGTCATAGAGACAAGAACTCGACAGCTACGAAATCGATCAATTTAGGAGTATCTCAAGTGGAAGAACTTATCCGCTGAAGATTCCACATGGGAGGATGAGAATTTTATGCAGAAGCATCAAGAACTACTCAAGCGTTGAGGACAACGGAGAGGGGCATGTTAGGTCCCTATAATACTAGTGATTACCCCATTACTATTGTAGTTGTATCCCTTATTAATATTTTTATGCCCCTATTGTCCCCATATTGTTATTAATATACCCCATAGAATCCCTCTATTATTATTTTTGTGGCTTTATATTATTATTGTAGGTCGGCTGGGTTATATTGTGACTCCATAGACTCCTATATATAGAAAAGAGGTTTTGTCATTTGTATCATCGAAGAATTGTTAATTTATATGTAAAGGAGGTTACCCCCTTTGAAGAGGCTAAATTCTAAGGCGTTCAACTATCTTTTCTATATTTTTTTGAGATGGTTTCATAACACTTATAGATATCGAATTCAACAATGGCATTTATACTTGGAACAATAAGCATGCAGATGCCCAACAAATTGCATCTTAGTTAGATAGATTCCTAATCTATGATAATGCAATAAATCTTGGCGAGGATCTCTTAGCCTCTATATTGCCACTCTCTGGCTTAGACGATTGGCCTATTAGGCTTCACTAGCAAAGATTGGGAGACAATGTTCGCAGGCCCTTTCACTTTGAAGCCTTTTGGTTGAATCACCCCGATTTTCATAACCTGATAACAGAGAAATCGAAAAATTTCACACCACCAAAACGCGCAAGAATGTACAAGCTCCAATGTAGACCTTTTGATCGCGCGCGAGATTTTGAACTGGAGCTCTTGCGCCCCTGCAACCTCACCTTTTGCGTCCCTCCGCAGGCCTCCTGTCTGGCAGCCCTTGCTGCTGGGCCTCCAATCTTCCTCCTCGGCACCCCCGCAGTTGGGCTCTGCCCTCCTCCTTCGGCCAATGCTATGACTGGCTCCCTTCTGGCCTTTCCATGGCTGGGATCAACCCCTCCTAGATGCAAGATAATGAAGACCAGGCTGAGATCTTCACCTCTCTCATTTATGAAAATTCTACCATCTGAAACAAACCCACAGCTTCAAAGTTCTTCAAGAAACTGGTTGACATCCCAAAATCTCCCTTCCCCCTAGTCTCCCAAGGAAGGCAGTGATCTCTCTAGCAGAGAGAGGTCTGGTTGGACAATTTACTAGCCTGTGGCCCTCTCCCAGAGCTGCACAGAAATCGGTGGAGTGCAACTGGAACGCGAACATCCAAGGAAAAATCGCAATAAGATTATGTGGAAGGGGTTACTACACATTCCTCATTGAAACCAAAGAAGACTAGAATATCATCTTCAGAAATGGTCCCTAGTTCATGGATTCGAGAGGTCTCTATCTGAATAGATGGTCCCCTAACTTCGACCTAGAAATGCATATAACTAATGCAGTCCCAATTTGGGTTCACTTGCCCCATCTCCCTCTTCATTGCTGAGGAGATGAATCGGTCAAAGCCATTGGAAATGTTGTCGGAAAATACATCGACAGATGTGAACCAGAGGACATCATGCATGCATGTGCAAGGATCTGTGTTGAAGTCGACTTAGGAAAGGGCCTTCTAGAAGAAATCAAGATCAAAGTGGACCAATGGACCCATATTCAGCAGCTAGAATATGAACAAATCCCGTTCAAATGTAAGGTATGCCATGAATATGGTCATTTTTCTAATAGGTGTAGTAAACTAAAAGAAAATGAAATGAATGAAAATGTTGAAGCCAGTGAAGACACATGGGAACAAGTCAAAAAAAAGGAAGAAAACCCGAACAGTCTGACCCAAAACCAAAGCCTCCCCCAGAAATCCAAGCTTCATCCTTCTCCCTCCCTCCCATCTTGACTCAGCCATTACCCTCTACATCAAACTCCTTCAAATATTTGGAGGAAGAAGACCCCTCATCCCTCCACTCTCCTCCTGATCCCCAGGAGCTGCCTCTCCCTCAAAGCCAATGCCAAGACACTATCGAATCCTCTTTTCCTCTTACTATTTCCTCTCAGCCTCTTCTTGATCCTCACCTCAACAGAGTCACCAGAAGCTCATCTAAATATCACGGGGGTTCTAGTGAACCCTCCAAGAAACCTGGCCCAGGTAGGAAATCTTCTAAGCAGCACAGGGATGAGAACGCACAAAAGGACATAGCAATGGGAACGCAGACACCCATAGAAACTTATATCCTGGGGCAGCATGACAAAAAAGCAATCAACAAGGACCAAGGGGGGGAAGCACCTCCCTGCATACCACATATCTAATGATGAAAATATTATCTTGGAACATCAGGGGACTTGGGCACCCCTCTAAGGTAGTAGCCTTAGGGGATCTTATCATTTCTGAGAAGCCAAGAATTATTATGTCAAAAGAAAAAACAAAAAACCACAAGGAAATGAATAAAGTCATTCAGGAGCAGAGACAGTATAGAGGAAGCATTAGTGAGGCAAGAGGAGCCTCAAGAGGAATAAAAAAAAATTGGAATCAAGGTATATGGCACTGTATTTCGGAAACAATAAATCAACACTAGATCAAAACAAATATGGAAAATAAAGCAGATTAGCAAGACATTATCATCTACAATATTTAAGTGCCAAATCACTGTAGAGATAAGGATAGTTGTTGGCATGATCTAACAGACAGTCTGGACAAGTGTCGCCTTTATCCTCCCAAAGTCTATAATCGAAGCCGCACTTGCCGTAAGCCGCCACAAAGATTGTTGCATTAAGTGAAGTATGTGTTATATTTTCAGGATGGTCTATGTTGTATCGATAAGTTTTCAAGTGTGTGATCACAGTGAAGTTTTATCACTATTCACATAAGTTCCATTGATCCCACACTTAGCTAAATTTCAAAGTTTCCTTAGCAACCTAGCCTCATCCAACTTTCCTGAACTACACACTTCACATATGTAACCCTCAAGCTTTTTCATTGCTTGTTTGAACTTTGCAATGCGCAGAAATACCAACCTCCCTTACCATTCAAAAATGGGCAGTGGTATCCTCCAGTGTCCTTCCCTCAGCCGGAACCCACTGTCTCCAAAAACTGTGCAGTTTTGTCCCTTGACTACCCAGTCTGCCTTGCATCTTGAAATCGCATAGATGTGTCCTCCCAGGGCCTCATCCCAAGTAGTGCCTTAGATCCGAAAACTATGTAAATGTGTCCTCCCAAGGCCTCATCCCACAACAATCACTACCCATTGAAACTACACAATTATGTCTCTCACGAGCCACGAAGAAAGATGACATAATAGATGACTCTCAAGGAGCTGAGGAGAAAAATAAGTAGACCAAGAAACCCAAGGTATGATAGAATATTAGGACAGCATGAAGACTCCACCTGATGCATAACCCTTTGGAGGATAGGTATGGAAAACAAAGCACGTCTTTTGAAATACACCTCTTAATGTAGCTTAAAAGTTTGCTTATCATTGTCGTTTCATTCCCTCTTCAATGAAATTCATGGTTGCAAGAACTAAAAGTCATTCCATGTGTTTTATCTACGTGTCTTGGTCCCTTTCACTTGTTTATTACATAGCTTAGAAGATGAAGAGTACTACCACTTGTTTATTTAAGCTACTAAGGTTGTGACCAACATGATCTTATGACTAACCAGGCACGATGCAAGGCATCCTAAGTGGGATGAAAGATGTTTGATGATATGTATGTAGTCAACACACTCCTCTACATTACTCATTTGCATTAATCCTTGCTTTGTATCTTGCATGCACCCTCACCACTTGTCGGATTTGGCTACCTGCTACAATTAGTCTCTTAGCTCTTTCCTGACAAAGCAGGTGAAGGAATTTCCTTCAACCTAATTTCTTCAAGGCTCTTCATAGAAATTATAGAGCTAAGAGAAGGAGATGTGGAATCTCACTATCAAACTCTTTAAAATACTTTACATGTTTGAATATATCCAAACAATTAAGCTACCACTCAACAGCATTGTCAATCTTGGAAGACTCAAGAAAGATCACATCTCTAGATATTATAAACTTCTTATTCACTTCATCATAGAGATGGTATGCTTTGTAGGTATGAGTACCCAAAGAATATACATTTTTGATTCCTTGCACTAATTTTTTTATCTGTTCCTTGGGTGTGAAGGCATAATATGAGGAACCAAAAACCCTGAGATGCCTCACCGAAGGAATGTGGCCATACCACATTTCATAGGGAGTCTTGTTTCTAATAGCAAGAGTTGGACATCTATTATTTATATACACAACACATAGAACCACATCATCCCAAAACCTTATTAACTTAACATGTGAACTATGCCAAGTTCATAGTGAAAGTAATACATTCCAATGAACTATGTGTTGAAAAATGCAGCAAGAAATTCTCAATTTGATTTTTCCTTGATTAAATTGAAAAAATTCAAATTTGCAAATCAATAGACAACATGGATTATGTTAACTTGTGTGAATTAACTTCGAGAGAGCAATAGAGTAGGTTTGTGTCTTGTGATTTTGATTAAAACTTCATAAGTAGTTGCAACTCTACACCATAATTTCTACATGGATGGTGGAGGTAAATTACAGAATATTTGTTAGTAGACAATATTCCTACTTAAAAGCATCTATGAAAACTTTTGCGAGAAGAAGGCGTTGAGGATAAAATATTGGATTGTGGAAGAATTAGTCACAAAATTCACAAGGGTAGTAATTTTTGTTGTAGGTGTGGAGGTAGATGGATTAAATGTAATTGTGTAGTAGACAAGTCACATCTACTCCTTTGATATTTGTCAATGATGTGTTACTATTTGGTAGATTGAGCTCTTTTGATCGGTATCTACACTCCTCATGAATAATAATAAATCTCATATGATTTTTGCTTACCGAGATGATGCATTAGTATTGGAGATTTATCATAATTTTGGTGTTATCTCCACTGCACTGGATGCAGATTTTGAAAATATTAGATTTATGCTCCAACCTAATTGCTATGGAATTAAGGATTTGAGTTTACTTATAGGGAAAATCCACTGTAAAATTTTATCATGGGCACAGAGGTGGCTCTCCCTAGGAGGCAAGTTGACTCTAGTTCAAGCAATCCTTCAGAGAATCTTTGTATATTGGCTTCATATTTTCGCTTTCCTTAAGAATATTAGTAAATGTATATTTTTGGCTTCATCTTGGCATGAGACAATGTGTCGTAAAGGACAGAGTGGGCCTGGTTGTTGTTTACTATGTATGGAGGTGATGGATAGCCAGACTCATCTATTTCTTTGATTCTCCTCAGAAAAATAATTTTGGAATGGTGTATTTAATATGTTGCATTTAGAGGGAGATTATAACTACTCTTTTGTGGTTGATTGTATTCGAGACTAGATTATTGACTATAAAAAATTTTGACCCTTCAATATGACTTACCACTTTTCACTCGCCCAAAATACCACTTCCACTGTTGTGAAACAACTTTTTTTCGCAAATTAACTTCTGTGCTCTTCCACCGTGCAATGACTGTCGATCTGTTCCATCAAACGATTCTGATGGTTCCATCAGGTTCCTTTGTATTTTTATATGGACCGTTGATCTCTGAGATCCAACGAATCCTGTGCATTCTCTCATTCGTCTACCATTTGATGGATTCTGCGCTTAAAACACAGTTCCGCTACCGACTCTATGTACACACAAAACACCATATATAACAATATTTTTTTTTTAATCAATGGATCGCCATTGATCATTATAGTGATCGATGGTCGATCGACAATCTCGTAACACAAGAATAAGCCATCATCACATATATATACAGATAACACGAAAAGGCATTATTACATATACACACACAGAAATCCACACAATATCAATACTGGACACACTTTATATTATACACGATATGATTACAGATCTAAGGCATTTCGGCCTTGGGAGAAAAATCCCCTTTAACTGCATTTTGATCACTCTGTTCTCACAAATTTACTTTGTTCTCACTGTTTCCTATTGAACACACAGGTTCATCATTTATAAACACATTGGATCGGATAGCTGAAAGGATCCAATCAAATCCTCTCCAGGAATCACTCAATTGTCCCTAATTCTCTCTACATTCATACATACATATGGCGGTTTACATTAAATAAGTCTTCTAGAGACTTTATCCATTCCATAAAACTAGCTCTATTTTAATAGAAATGTCCCATGTTTACTCTGATGGTCCACGTCATCCTCCTTGCTCCGCTTTGGATTCCTTGTTTGATTAAGAGTGCCGAATGCTCCTGCATTAGGCTCAAGGATGTCATGTTTGTTTTAGGCCTAAAGAAAAATCTCATATTTGTTGCAATTTTGGAAGACCATAGTTGTGAAGTGATATTAATCAAAGGAAAAGTGCTCCTAAGACACATAGCCATGGGATAGGTGAAGCAGATCGGGGTTCGTGTGAAGAACCTATATAATCTAGATGTGGAAGACTATGTTGCATTAAGAACTAAGGCAAAGAAAGTGTAGGTCGTGATGTCAATGAACTTTGGGACAAAATACTTGGCCATTTGCATCATGGTACCTCGAATATTATAGAAAAAGTAACCACTAGCCTCCCTAAAGGAGCACTTAAGTAGTACGATGTATGTGTAGGTTTTAATCCCATACAGAAATTACCTGCATAGGAATTCTAAAACACAGAAAATAAACAATGCGAGAGCATAACACATAAAACACATATACACATAGATTTTCCCCTGGATCCCAAAACTGGGACTACCAGCTTGATTTTTTCATTATGTTCCTTTCAATGTTATAATACATATTTATACATGCCAAAGAATCCAATACCATGGACCGAAAACCATCGCATC
This sequence comes from Pinus taeda, assembly GCA_000404065.3. Lineage (NCBI taxonomy): Eukaryota > Viridiplantae > Streptophyta > Pinopsida > Pinales > Pinaceae > Pinus > Pinus taeda. The sequence goes on along the minus strand of APFE031430387.1, from coordinate 15,224 downwards.
TAATACCATGGACCGAAAACCATCATGTCCAAAAACATGTGCGAAAATCATGCACAAAACCATACGTGGGTATGCCCATCCTAACATAGGGTCCAAAACAAAAATTTTCTAGGGCGTTGCCCCAAACCCCATAAAGTGGGGTTACAGCTACGCCTCAAACCCCCTGTGACCCTCCCCCCCCACTACACAATCGATGCAACGAAGGCGGGCTCCGCCCTCCCTCTAACCCCCCAGTTAACTACATGGGCTAGTCATGGAAATAATATAACACAACCTAACAGTATGCAAAGGATGTACGTTGCGGAAGTACATAAAATCAACATTCTGTGATCGGGACAACAAAGCACATGCAGTCCTAGAAAGGATCCACTATCATGTTTATGGACCTTTGTCGACAACCTCCACTGCCATATACAAATATTTTGTGACTTTTATTGATGACTTCTCACGGAAGTGTTGGATCTTTTTCATGTGGAAGAAAGATGACAAATCATCCAAGTTCATATAATTCAAGGCACTGGTTAAAAAAGAAGCTAGCAAGAAGGTGAAGGCTCTATTGTAGCAGCTGCAACACCCTCCAAAATTTTGGCTTGCACTTAATTATCATAACCTACTATGGATATTGTGATCGATTGTTCCTTAGTCACTTATTGGTAAGTTTATGATCTCAAGCTCCCCATTTCTATCTTAAGAGTCATTCATGCTTTTATATTTACATAGAATCTGTCATATTTGGGCATGGGAGTTATTGCTTGTCATGCAAAGGGAGGTTTTCTTTTCTTCAAGGGGAAATATTTATGAGAATGGGTTGTCCTCACCACATAGACGTGTTTCACACTCATTTCACAAACTCTTACACAAGTGTTGCCTTTATCCTCCCAAAGTCTATCATCATATTCACACTTGTTGTAAGCTTCCACAAAGGTTTTTGGATTAAGAGAAGTATGTGTTAAATGTTCTGGATGGTCTATGTTGTATCTCTAAGTTTTCAAGTGTGTGGTTATAGTCAAGTTTTATCACTGTTCACATCAATTTCATTAATCCCACACATAGCCAAATTTTGGAGTTTCCTTAGCAACCTAGCCTCATCCAACTTTCCTGAACTCTGCACTTCGCATATGTAACCCTTAAGACTTTCCATTGCCTGTTGGAACTGTGAAATGTGCAGAAATTCCAACCTCCCTTAGTATTCAAAACTGCAAAGTGATTTCCTCCAATCTCCTTCCCTCAGCTGGAACCCACTGTCTTAAGAAATTGTGTAGTTTTGTCCCTTAACTACCTAGTCTACCTTGCATCCTGAAACTGCGTAGATGTGTCCTGCTAGGGCCTCATACCATAACATTGGCTTGCATCCTAAAACTATGCAAATGTTTCCCCCCAGGGCCTCATCCCGCAACAATCATTGCTCGTTGAAACTACACAATTATGTCTCTTATGGGCCATGAAGAATGATGACATGATAAATGACTCTCAAGGAGCTAAGGAGAAAAATAAGAAGACCAATAAACTAAAGGTATGAGATAATATCAGTACCGCATGAAGAATCCATCTAACGCATAACCCTTTGGAAGCTAGGTATGGAAAACAAAGCACATCTTTTGAAATACACCTCTTAGTGTATCTTAAAATGTTTCTTATCATTTTTGAATCATTCTATCCTCAATGACATGCATGGTTGAAATAACTAAAAGTCATTCCATTTGTTTCCTCTTCATTTCTTTTTCCCTTTCACTTGTTTATTACATAACTTAGAAGATGAAGAGTATTACCATTTGTTTATTTAAGCTACGGAGGTTGTGACCAACATGATCCTATGACTAACCAGGCATGATGCAAGGAATCCTAAGTGGCATGAAATATTTTTGATGATATGTATATATTCATTACACTCCTTTGCATTAATCCTTTCTTTGTATCTTACATGTACCCTCACTACTTGTCAAATTTGGCTACTTGCTGCCAGTAGTCTCTTAGCTCTTCCCTGACAAAGTAGAGGAAGGAATTTCCTTCAACTTGATTTATTCAAGGCTCTTCATAGAAAGTATAGAGCCAAGAGAAGGAGATTTAGAATCTAACTATAAAACTCTTGAAAATACTTTGCATGTTCAAATCTATCCAAATGATTATGCTGCCACTCAGCAACATTGTCAATCTTGGAAGACGAAACATCACATCTCTAGATATTATAAACTTCTTATTCACTTTATCATAGAGATGGTATTCTTTGGAGGTATGAGTATCCAAAGAAGATACATTTGTGACTCCTTGCACTAAGTTTTTTTATCTGTTGCTTAGGTATCAAGGCATAACAAGAGGAACCAAAAACCCTGAGATGCCTCACTGAAGGAATGTGGCCATCCACATTTCATAGGGAGCCTTGTTTCTGATAGCATGAGATGGACACCTATTATTTATATACACAACAAATAGAACCACATCAGCCCAAAACCTTATGAACTTAAGATGTGAACTATGCCAAGTTCATAATGAAAGTAATACATTCTAGTGAACTATGTGTTGAAAAATGCAGCAAGAAATTCTCAATTCAATTTTTCCTTGATTAAATTGAAAAAATTCAAATTTCCACATCAACAGACAACTTGAATGATGTTAACTTGTGTCACATGGCTCGTGTCATGTAGTTTACTCAGTAAATTCAAGTTGGAGGAGTTAGAGTTCATTTCTCTATATGTGATTGCTAGTTTGTAGCAATAAAGGTCAATTATCTCAGGTTGTTGTCAGTTAAACTAGTTCTAACTTTTGGAGGAACTAATGGAAGGTCATTTAAGCAGTGGGACTATAGTCAAACTCAGTGATCACCCAATTAACTGATCAATCTACCCAAGATAGTTAGGGCATGCAGAGAACTTGAGTTCCCTAAGGTTGGTGGACATTCCGAGGAAGTTTTAATTTCTTATAGCTCACACAGTTGCAAAAACTTACTATAACCATAGTGGAGGAGGTAGCTTGAGTAGGAGCTTCTTGTGAAATTGGAGAGGGAATGATTGTTGGTAGAATTAATAGCCTACTAGTAGTTTGTTTTGGACCACACTTCAATGTTTTGGGCAAGGTTTTTCAGGGTGGATAATTTTTTTTGATACCTTTTGGTCATGCACGTCCTCACTAACTATCTTGGGAGGTCTGTAATAGTTCCTTGCATGCACATCCTCACTAAATATGTTTTGGGATGTCTGTACTAGTTCCTTGAAAATTCCTATTTGTCAAGGCTTAACTAGTTATCATCTTAGGTGCTCAAACAGTCTGACAGTTTATGCCACTGTCCAAATCACCATTCTTGGAAGGATCCAACAAAATGACTTGAGAGGAAGATGAGAAGGGCACACTCTTATTGGAACTAACCTAGAACTAGTGGAATTGGTTGGTCCCAATGGTTTTAGAGTTGTACTAGTCTAATTTGGTGGTTCAGATTGGTTAAGGTTGTTCTTGTATTGAACTGACCTTAAAACACCAAAGTGACTAGTTCTCTACTAAACTAACTGATTCTAAAGAATGTAGTGCAACATAGAATGTAGTTGTGCATATTAATCCAAATTTATTATGAACTTTACCATGTTCATAAAATGATTTTTGTTCTCAACCTATCAATTTATCAATTTAACTTTGAGGACCAATAAGATAATTGATGGTCTTATTTGGCCTCTTCCCAAGGTAGACAAACCATATTATTGATATTATTCTTACAATATCTTTTTTCCATTCATTTATTTGATTCGTATTTCCAAGATTTGAAACTAATGCTAGCATTAGTTTATAAACATTAAATGCTACCTATAACAATGAAAACATTGACCATAACCATGGAAACACTGAAGAGGGCTAGATGGTTGTGTGCATGTTGGTGTGGTGTATAAGGAACAGGACACTTGTTAGTCTTCTTATTCTTCTCTTGAGAAAAATCAACGAATACCTTCAGATTTAGTTGCAACTTTAGACTTCTTAGCAGGGTGCACAACCTCTCCTCTACTTTAGCTTGACAACCCAACTTCAACCAAGTATGCTGAGAAAATGTCATATTTTGATTCTTGTAACACATATCCATTAAGTAGAGCACTTAATGGAACAAAATACCATTATGGGGATATTCCATTCTAGTTCAACAAGTTATATGATGTGGAACTGTTCAAATAGAGAAAACAAAAGCTTTTTCACACTTATCAACTCTCCAGTTTTATCAACCCTTCAATCTTGTCTTCATGCAATCAAGATTTAAAACAAAGCTATACCTAATCCACTCCCATAAGGCATCATAGCCTATATGGAAATCTCTAAACCCACCCCATTGGAGGTTTCAATCCTGATTTCATGCATCTATTGGACTCAAGACTAGCTCGCATATTGATTAGTCCACTGATATATCGAACTTATCCTCACGCAAGAGAATTGGAATAGACTAGAGGTCATGCAAATGTTGAAATGAAGGTGTCTTGGATGGTGGATTCCATGCACCAATCCTATCACATGTGGTTGTTTTTGGTACTTGCAGTATCATTTTAATGAAATGAAACACTAACCTTAAAATAATCAAAATAGCCATTTGTGATGTCAACCTTGTCAATATTATAACTTCATTTGTACACTTATCACATGCTTATGTCTTTTTTTTATTGTTGTAATGCAATCAATTTAGTGTTTAGTTACAAGTCATCACCATAACAAAAACCATAGCAACTTTTAACCTTTAAGCCTAATTATTTCCAACACTAGGATAATGTTGTAACTTGATCTAGTATCATTTGTAACAAACCCAACACCTTGAGTGTTATCCAAGCGATGGGGTCAACTTCTTTGGAAACACACAAAGGGAGAGAGAGATATTATCACTTTAAAAGTTAACTTCCTTACGATAATGGCTATGGGTATCACTTGAGATGAACCCAATAGTTTGAGTGTTATCGAAGCGATACGGTCAACTTATATCAAAACACACAAAGAGAGAGAGAGATATTATCACTTAAAAAGTTAACTTCCCTGCAATAATGGCTACAGGTATCACTTGAAGTGTCATTTATGTAGTGATGTAGGGTATAGTGTCACATGGACCAAGTGATGTAGGATAGGGTTGAAATGTTAGGCTAACTAAAGGGTTGGGCGTCGAGACTAGTGAATTGGTTCCTGCGGGTCTTGTAGCACCTGAGGGAGGTCTGTAAAGAGTTGGTTAGTCGGTTTCACTTCCTTAACTGCACTTAGGGATCTTAATCATATCATAGTAATTCTTCATCAAATGTTTACCCCAGTGGACCGATTATCACAGGTAAATGTTGGAGGAGGGTGTTACATAATATAAATCCTTTATTCAAGTAGAAGCTTGTGTATTTATTTGTCTTATGTTTGCATGCTTATAATTTCCTCTAACTAATAAGAACTTATCTCCACTTTGTCATGTAAGAAAATTGTGTCCTGATTTGTGCAATGACCCAGTCAATCATGCTAGACATAGGGTCATGACTTGTCTTACGGATGTTTGTTTACAAAGGGAGACCCCTCTCAACTCCTTTAATGCAATTTCTACTCACAAGTCTATGAAATATATTGGATGACTATATGGATGGCTATCAAATTACCACAATAGATTAACTAGATTGTGTGGATATTTTTCTTTCAGACTATGTTATTTGTCTTTACTGGACATATTATTTATATGCAAGATGGATATTTTATTTCCCCATGGTATGTTGGTTTCTCTTGGATGTACTTTCAATGGTAGTTTTGCTGCCATTGACAAAAAGTGTGGTCCTTGGTGCTCCTCCAACTGACCAACGTACTTCACTGGTTCCTTCTTTTAGACTTCAGTCAAAAGATCCAATTACCAGGTTGTCGAACGATGTTGGTATTGGTACTATATTGTTCACTAAAATAACCTTTATTGCTACTATATCGTTGCAAGTTTTTTACTCTTGGTTAATTCAATTTCTTTATTTCCTCGTGCCCCAACTTAGATACATATGTGTCACGTTTTCTTGTGAGATTTCAGTGATGAGATGAAGTAATAAACATACATATTTGTGAACACTAGGAAATCTACTGCATTTTGAAACTTTTTAGGTTGCAATTGTGATCAAACAATGTTGTGTCCAAAATTTATTTAATTTTCCCAAGATATCATATGCACTATTTAAAAGTAAAGACATATAGATAAACTAAATATGATATCTTAATATACTTTCAAATGTTCTGTGATGGTCTGTCTCCAGGGCTGATGAATAGTTTGAATGTTAAACTTGTAACTTCAGTAGTGGTTGAACTTCTTTTATAGTTTTTTGCAGTTGAATTTAATTGGTGGCAAGGAAGGACATGTATTGCAAAGGCTTCCTTTTGAATGTCTGATCTGGATTTAATTGGATGTGATCCAATGGCTAGGAATTTGTTTTTTGTTGATCCATGTGCTTTGAGCTATTTTAATGGGAAATAGAATGGGTTGGGTGTCATTTATTGAAGTTATTGAGTTGGGTGTCATTTATTGAACACAGTGGGTTTAAATGTTATTAGGTTGGGTGTCATTTATTGAACACAATGAGTTTAAATGTTGAACAACACAAGAATTATGGTTGACATATATTCACTTTTATTATGTGTAGGTATGGACATTTATTTGGGATACATAGCATCAGTTCTCATGAATGGGGGTTGACATGACTGCTACTTTGTACTTCTAGAATAGACCATTTTGGAAGGATTTATGGTTTTATCTATTTTCTAGTTCAGTCAATATGATTTGTACTCTTAAGTATCAAGATACTATTTATGGATAATTGTGGGCCCAGTCAATGTTTGGGGAAATTTTGGACATAAATTAAAACATATTTGCACTTAATATTATTTACTTTTGTTTAAATATTGGTGGCATAAGTCTCAACTTGTGGTTTGGTGGGACTAGTACTATATCAATCAATGGTCCCTGCACAACATTACACATCTCTCCCCTAGATGTGGGATACAAGATGGTCTTTCATGTGAAAAGAAAAACACTATGCTAGCCTACTGAATACCCATGTTGATGTGTCACATTGTTGATCATGTGGATGTATGGGCAATGGGTTGTTTCAATGTTGAAGATGCAAAGGGTGCATATTTTCCACATTATATGTAAATGTAAAAAACATGTATTTAAATGTGTTATATTCAAATGCTAAATTTTCGTATATTAGTATCTATCTATCATTTTAATAATGTTTTCCCATTAAAGATTCGAAAAATTCTATTTATACATTTTTTTAGAAGTACAAATTCCTAGTGCCATTGTGAAGTAACTAACACCAAACAAAATTTATAATATATTTTTACGTGTTTCATTTGGTGATGCATTCATTTGGTGATGCATTCCTTACCGTGACGAGAGATCTCATATTTTTTAGCCAAATACCTAGCCATCATGATTTTACACCCAAATCCCTAGCCCATTTTTCCATTGATACCTAATTATTCCATTTCTCTCTCACTCAAGACTAATTATACCAGCATAGATCCATCTTAACCACAAATCTAACTTGAGAAGAGAAGGATCAAATTTCATATGACTAATTATACTAGCACAGATCCATCTTAACCATAGATCTAACCTGAGTAGATAAGGATCAAATTTCATATTGTGTAAGATTATTTGAGAGTGCAAAAAACAACCTAATTCATCTTTTGTTATTGATATATTTTTAAATATATGTCAATATTAATTAATATTAAAATATTTTATTGATAACCTACATTGGATATTTCATTCTATACAACATTAAAATATTTTCTTTTAACAAATTTTTTTCTATATATAGATATATATGAAGTTGATATCACGTATTAAATATCTTGCATATTTTTTTTGTACTTCTAATTACTTTACATGAAATTATATTAGGTTATATGGACAATTAATTAAATAAGCATAACAATTTTTTCATTTTTATTATAGTCGACATTGTTTTTCTATTTAGGAGTGGATATACTTATACATTGCCTTCAAATTGGAAATTGGACTATTGAATGAGCATATAGACTCAACAATTTTTTTATTTATTAAATATTAAATATTATAAATTTCAAATAGAAAATTAGATATATAATTTTGGATTTTCCACACAAATATTTGAACTTTTTATCTTTTTGGTTTATTAATTTTTCCCTTTTCATGATAATTATTCTTCTTCTCATGGTCTTTTTGAAGGTCATAAATAAATATAAAAAAAAACTCATAAATAATATTAATATCATTTTTTATTTAACTATGAGGGTCTTTCATTATTCTTTTTTCTCATAATAATAAAGAAATAATATTTTTTAAGTATTATTTTGCTAAGGCGTAAATAGTAATATCATTTTTTTAATTATTCTTTTTGCTCATAATAAAAAATAAATAATATTTTCAAAATATTATTTTGTTATGGCTTAAAATTTTTAAATTATTATTTTCCTCCTATTTAATTTTTTAAAACATCTTAAATGAATACTAATATCTTTTCTTTAATTATTTTTTTGCCATGTTTATTTTTAAAAACATCTTCAATAAATACTAACACTATTTCTTTAAATTTGATTTGAATCATGTGTTTAAGTAAACATGCAATTACTTTCGCACAAGAAACTCCACCTCAAAAATATCAACTTAACACATGATATAAAACAACATAAATATCGACCATCATCTCAAACCTCGCTATAACATCCACTTGGCATACCATAAGAAAAAAATAATTAAATAAAATTAACACAACATTACATATTCCAATATTCCATAACCACTACCAGACATTAATAATTATTATATCAAGTACTTGGATTTGATTATCTGATGTGGATTTTTCCCTAAGGTCTCGGTCCTGGTGATATTGAATGCATAGCCTTGAACTTGACAATTTGTAACTTTGTGTTTGGAACTTGGATTATTTTTTCGTGTTGGTGATCTGTGTTTTGCCAACCGAACTTGGATCTGATTCATTTACATAATATTATGTGTGTGTGTACGATTACTCTTTCTCAGTTTTGCTAGAACTGCGGTGACTTACAACCCTTCCACCTGGTCATGATAATTGTTTTGCATAGCCTTGAACTTGACAATTTGTAACTTTGTGTTTGGGACATGGATTATTTTTTCGTGTTGGTGATCTGTGTTTTTCCAACCGAACTTAGATCTGATTCATTTACATAAATTATGCATGTGTGTACCATTACCCTTTCTCAGTTTTGCTAGCACCGAGGTGACCTACAACCCTTCCACCTGGTCACGATCATTGTTTTTTATTTCCATACCCTTAATCACATAGGTTGGGTGCATGGTAGAGGATTTAGGGTAACCAACTACCCCATTGCCCGCTACATTCAGTCATTTGCACTCCATCTGTTCGAAGGAGGACGTTCCACTTTCGAGGGTTTGGTTTCCTAGTTTTTACATAGAAAGTTATGCAATTTGTCACTCAGGTATATTTCTTTGGCCTTGCTATCTCCTTTACATTGAGTCAAATGGAAGAGGTACAATGTTTCTACAAGAAATTTAGTAGAATGGGTTCCAGTTTGGTTACAAGAATAACCCAATTCCTTATGATATGTTCTTCCTAGATTTGAGTTTGTGCTAAGCTCAGTTGGAATGACGGAACCCGAAAAGTGCTTCCTCTGCTATGGCAACATAACTGACTCCCCTCAAGTAAATCCCTTATATTTTTCTGCTTTCCTCCATGATTTCGCACATATAATTCCTTTAACTATTCCTTACTCATTTTACTGTCATTCCTTTGAATTACAGGTTCTCTTGGACTGAGTTCGGTGGCACTAGGAGGAGGTAGAGTTCGATGCTATTATTTCAGCTCCCAGGTATTTCCTATTCTTACCTATTCAGCCAAAATTTGTTGTTTGTAATGCCAAACGTTGTTAAATTCGGTAGGCTACATATTAGGGTTTCATCTTGCCCTTACAATTTTATTTTTATTTTCCTCCTTTGTTCTTCTGACTGAGTACGAGGCATCCATTAATATCTACGACTAGTATTATTAATGTATACTATAAGTTGATCAGATCATTCTAGAGAAATTTGCTCCTTGAATTTGTTGCATGGCATATTTTGGCTTGTTTTGGTGTAACAATTTTATCTACAATCATAAAGATGTGGGTTTTAGCAAATGTAAGCATTCTGTTAAGTTTTCTGGTACTAAGGCTAAAACTGTGCATTCCTTGAATTTTTGCTGTAATTATTTTTTGTTTCAATCCAAGTTTTATATATATTTTGTATAATTGGTTCTATTTTCTTTGTTTGTGTGAATTACAAGTTTCTTTGCTCAAGACCCCATGTATATAGAATTACTAGGTCAGTTGTATATTCTTTTTTTTCTTTTTCTTTTTTCAGTTACAGGATACAAGGAGGGAAAGCTTATGTTTTGATAACCCTTATTTTCTGTTTGAAAATAATTTATCATAAATAAATAAACCACACAAAAATGTGTGTTTTTTATTATCAAGTTAATCATTTTGAAGGCTTCAACGCATCTTCATTTTGGCTTTAACAACTAGTAGTTTCCTTTTTCCATCCTTCCACCATAAATAAGTTATTCATCTATGTTTATTTTCCCCTGTCTCTCGACTACCTTCGACCGCCAGTAACTAACTCGGATTGACGACTTATTTGGTGTAAATTACCCACAGGTAATATTTTTTTGGTCATCCAATGCACTTTGTGAGTTTATGGTACTATAGAGGCTTACTTACAGGGAGACTACCAACTTCGTTGTTTCAACAAAACTTTTGGATCTTTGTTGTTTATAGTCTCCCATAAACCCCTTTCCTCAGGTACTCGGTGCTGCTACACATCATTCCTAAGTATGATAATTTTTTGACTAAATGAATTTAAAATACAATCAATCATAGATAAAAATTTATTTTCAAGAAAAGAACACAAAATAACATTTCATCTAGTTAAACTTCTCAAAAATTTAACTAGATTCTCGTTCTTTGACAAATTGAGCATTTGTCCTGTTGAATTTTGTAGCAAAGAATCATTTTTAATAACTCATGATGAAATTACTGTTTCCTATACAGAGGAGCTCATGGCCTACAAGATGATGCATTGTCTGAGCTCCTCCTCTGCATCACTTTGACTAACAATGGCAGCAACTAGAAATTTTTCTTGTGTGGTTCTAGATCCCATTCTAGAAAAGGGTTTTGTAGGTTGCGAGTAGTTTTAGTTTGTTTGAACTATATTACTATCTTCTTTAATTAATATGGAGATATTATTCTGATCTACTCTGAACTTATTGTTATCTCTGGTACCTATGTTGGTATGATATTTTCATCTGTGGCTTTACTAGTTTGTGATATACGATTATTGTTTTCTTACATCTAAATATAATACACATATTTTAGGCTTCATGGATACATGGTAATGTGTTGGTTGCTTTCTTCCACAAGTCATTTATCTTGTAACCAATCTTCCTAATTCTTTTTGTTTTTCTTTTTCAATTTTGTAAAGTATGATTAAGAGAATGCTTGCATTCTTGAAAAGGGATTGTTGGGATTGTTTATGTTCACAGAATGTATATTTTTGGCTAAATAATATTATTTCGTTGTGTATATTTTTGGCTAAATAATATTATTTCGTTGTGTACTTGTTAGGTATGGCCCGTTTAGACCTTGGACTCAATATATTTTGGCAAGAACTAGTGTTCATTGGCAAAGAATGTGGTGGCAGTATGCTATAAATGCAGTCCTGCTGATGTGCTTTCTAAGTTGCACTTCTTGGATTTACTTTGGATCATGCTTGTATGGATCAACAAACTCATCTTTTGTTTTACTTATGAAAGTTATTTGTTTGAAACCCAATGGTGTTGGTAGCATATTTTGATTTCTAGAATGACACATTTTATGTGCTATAGTTATTGGTTGGATATGCTTCTTTTATGAATCTAAACACAGAGGCTAAAATTATCAGAAAGAATAACCACATTGTGCTGACCATAAGGTCGCAAAATTTTAACATACTTATTCACTGATACGTGGTGAATTACTACTCATAGACACACTTATCGTCATCTCACTGTCGAGTTATTCTAAATTTTGCATGTCTAGCTTTTAAATGATAATCCTGTTTATTCTATTCCATTCTTTCATGTGTCTGTTGTTATATTTCTCCCTTATTTAATACCGTTTCCAAGGAAATTGTTAAGTTTCCCTTCTTATTTGAATTCTGGAGCACTAAGAATGACTATGGAGACCGTTCTAATTTTATTTGCCTATCATTTTCTTTGCTTGTAGCATTGAGTTTGACAATGGGTTGTCTAAGTATAGGAATGCTCGAAGAAAATACATTAAACTATATAGACTAAAGTTGGAGTGTCTGCAATAGGATGAGGTCAGTTGAAATGCAGGTGATATTGAGAATATATATATTTCTAAATTCTAAATTATTTTTTTGTAATTTTAAGCTTTAAAAAGACTACCTTGATAAAATCCAAACCAATTGTAAGTAATTATGTAGTATCTCATTTCAAACCTCTTTCATGTGTGTGGTGAAAAATGACACGACTTTCTATTGAAACTCCAACGTAACCATAGTCGCCAATTCAGTAAAACGAATGTGTCTACATGTTTTGATTAGGGATATTATTTTTTGTAAGCTATGAGAGTTGCAATTTTTTTTTTTAATTTATATTTGTTATTATTATTTATTTAAAATATCATCAATCATTGATAAAAATTTATTTTCAAGAAAAGAACACAGAATAACATTTCAGCTAGTTAAACTTCTGGAATATTTAACTAGATTTTCAATCTTTTGGAAAGTTTGTTGTTCTAAAAATTATATCAAGTACATGGACATAATCAATTTCCTTAAGAAATATTTAATATATCAAATACATAGACATAAGAAATTTCCGCTAGAAATATTTATCTATATTCATCTGAGAAAATATTTGCATATATTTTATCTGTTGTTATTTTTTGTTATCTGTTGTTACCTTGACCACAAATTTACAGAAGGGACCAATCTACCCTTCCAACAAGAAACTACCTATTACGCTCAGTCTTCTCCACCGCGCTCCTCAGTTCTAGAGCAGTCACAGAGTCAACAATTTTTAACAATAATTCACTGGCTTGAGGACTCTTGGTCCAACCTAGAATTATTCACAAAATCTCTCTGCATTTTTGTTTATATATTTCCACTGGTCTCTCCAGCTCAAGGAATCTTTTTCCTTCCCCCCCTTTTTGATAGTGTCCTATATTTTTTTTCTTTTCCAAAAGAAACAGGTAGGGATAACTGGCTTAACTGTCAATTTTCCGGTAAAAGAGAATTACCAAGGTTGCTTCTGTAAATTCAGGGACTCCACTAAATTCCAAAAACAACTAAGTTAATTATTTTTTACTAATTCCCTTAGTGGTTAGCTAATTTACAAATTCTACCACCCTCATTGTAGTGTCAATATCCATCACTAGTTTTAAAATTCATAACAAATATAAATATATTTTGGTTTAGTTAATACATAACAAATATAAATATAAAAGATATTTCAGTTTAGTTTACTAACTTTTTTTATATAGTTGATTAATTTATTAGGCCTTAGACGCTGAGGAAACTAGTTTTAAACTTCATAACAAATATAAATATAAAATATATTTTGGTTTAGTTTAGTTAATTTTTTTTATAGTTGATTAATTTATTAAGCCTTGTAATTTTTTTTTAATGCATATTTGTTTTTAGATTTTTCTTGCATATTTGATTGGTTTAAGTTGTTTAGAATTTTTTAGAAATTTATTAAAATCACATGTTTGAGTTGAAATTCTCTAAAATTCAAGTGCTCTCGAATTTAGAGAAGAATTTTGTATATATATCATATATATAAATTAAAAACTAATTTTACATAATAAAAATCAAAATAAAAAAAAAATAAAATCAACACAAAAGTCTAGAGACAACCATTCATTAGATTCATGTTATATTACTTAAATTTTAGCATGTTACATTATATTTCATGCTATTTAATTAATAGTTTTAATAGTTTTGTTGTCTTAATGCTGTTTGATTTTAATATTATTAAAAGATTGGTTATTTCCCATTCACAATTTAAAAAAACAATCAAATCATTTGTATGAAAAATTTCATAGAAATTATGTAAAAATGGTTTATTACACCAAAAAAATTCTCCAGTGCACATAGACACACTTTGATATATATATATATATATATATATATATATATTAAATATATATTATATATATATAAGACAATTTCGATTTTAACTTCTAGCCCCCTCCTACTCACCAAGTCTTTTCCCGATCAGAGCCAAAAATTTGTAATCTCTGCTGAAATTAATAGAGATGTTTCACAATTTTTGATTATTTCCTCTATTTCGAGTTATACACATTAAGTGAGAAGTGATAAGAAGCTAGTAGAAGTGATTGTTGAATCTGTTGTGGAGCTTTGTATTTGCGATGAATCATTACCACATTGAAGCCAAGAGGGCGTGTGGAGATGCTTAATCCCTTTCCCTTGGTTTTCGTTTTCTTTCCTTTAAGCATTTTTTATCTTGCTTGCCTACATGCTGCATAGTAAAAGTCTGCAGTAGAAATATGGAATTTTGAAGGAATTTTCTGAGTCTTTTTAGTGAGGATGTTAAACAAGAGAAATGAACACAGATTCGTAAATTATGCATAGTAAAAATATACAGTAGAAATATGGAATTTTGAAGCTTTGACAGGTTTGACAGAGAAGGAGAGCCGTCTGAGTCGGCCGGAATTGATATTTTTGTCAGTACAGTGGACCCTCTAAAGGAGCCTCCTCTTGTCACAAGGAATATTGTTTTGTCTATCCTTATCATGGATTATTGATCCAGATTTAAACAGGAACACAACAAATTACAGAGATAACCATATACACAAATATGCAGCGGAAATAATACTTCATTTCATTAATGGAAAATACTGAAATATGCTTACAATCAGAAATGGAAATAAACTAGCTAGGGCGATGGTAGCTTATCTCTGAGAAGAGATGTGTTGGCTACATGCCTCTGAACTGACTTACAATGAGGCTCGAAGGCCTATTTATTGTTGAGAAACAATGAAAAACCCTTAACATTCCAAAACCTAACCCTAGGAGATGAAACGCCAAACTGTGGGCCCCGTTGGGGGTAAGTTGGTACATCAACTTCCCGGGGTCGTAACTTTAGCATATGATCTCCGTTTGACGCGTACAATAGCTCATTAGAAAGATCTATTCGAGCACTACCATTGTTGGA